>MQRK01197636.1:20306-34973 GCA_001938485.1 Girardia tigrina | reverse complement strand
TTAATTAACTTATTTAAAATTTTAAAATTATATGAAATTAAAAATAAATTTAAACATTACATATTTTTAGATAATAATAATTAAAATATTAATCATCCATCTGGGTAGGAGAGACACATATCCAAATCAACATACACATTCAAACACAAAACATCAAACATTAAAATATTCCTCACCATAAGGTTGAAAATAGATATTTTAATTTCAAATGTTGAATCATCAATATTTTAATATTATACCATATTTCATTTATATATAAAATACGTTAAATTTAGAATCACAGAAATCTTCTAAAAATTGTTTTATTATTCACAAATATTCAAAAATTGTGAAAAAAATTATTTTGGAAATTTTAACACTTTAGAAATTATGTTGGATGAAGATGAAAATAAAAACCAATGACACTCCAAGTATTACATAAAAACCTCCCATACTTAATGAATAACTAGGGTAGTAGATAATTCAGTACCAGAATTCAATACCATAACCATAAATAGGATAGAGGAATGTTTGATGTTTTGTGTTTAAGTGCTGTATGTTGATTTAGCAATGTGTCTCTCTTACCCAGATTGATGAATAATATTTCAATTCTTATTATCTGAAAATATGTAATGTTTAAATTTATTTCCAATTTAAAATAATTGTAAAATTTTAAATAAGTTAATTTACTTTTATTTACAATTTTTAATAAATAAATTGAAATAATATTTTTTAAATAAATATAATCATCTTAATTTTTATCCAATAAGTTTTTTTGCTAAATTTTAGGATAATTAAATTAATATCAATACATATTTATATTTAAATTCATATCTCTATTTATAACTGTATAAAGGATCCATTATATGATTGTATAGACTCCTGAAATTGTTTGAATCAATCAACGTAATTATAAATTTCGCGCATAATTTAATTTTGATTGGAAATAAACATTTCTTTGAGTTCCGATTTTTAATGGATAATTCTTACACTAAAAATAATAAGATTAGTCATTAATAAATTAGTTAGAATGAAATCATACGAATACTTTGACCATGATTGTCTTGAGGACAATCAAACTTGCTATATTAATAAAAATATGAAAAGTCAAATTGGTGTTCTTAATAATTGTTGCGGAAACCATGCCTCCACAATTAATTGAGAACCAGAAAGAAATTCAGCTTTTCTTTAAGGCCCATTGACGATGCTTTTTATACCAAGATCACTAGAATTTATCTATGGAGTTTTAAGTAAAGAAGGATTGTTAGGATTGGAATCTTGAGAATCACTGTTCAACAAGCCAAAAGAATATAGCTTACCTGAAGATGTGCTATCACAAGAATTTTTTAACACATTTGAAATTTATTCGCAAATGGAAAGTAACATTGATTTATCTCTTTTTCTTTCGTTCGATTCATCAAGGAATCGATTTATGGTCGTTAAATTTAACTAATTGAAAGAAAGAATTAATTTGATATAATATATCTTGATTCAAATTCAAAAATCACTTAATTCATTTCATTCAAATTTCATTTTTTTATTCAACAGTTTTTTTTCTTTTCTCTAATCATATTTGAAAACAAATCACATTGGATGCTACCAATCCTACATGCATTCGCATATCACACAAATACAATTATATTTATAGCACATACATTGATAATAATAATCCAGCACACACCGGTTAATCAACAAACTGTTCAACTTACCGCACCAGTCAAAAGTTAGAATTCGTAACTCGATGAGTCATCCTTTTCAAACAATGGCCTTTGTTTGTTTTTAAAAACGAACATAACTCAGATGTTTTAAAACTTTAAATTAATTCATTTTATTACTTTTTTTGTTAATTATTTTTAATTTAATTTTTTTATTTATTTATTAATAACTTAGTTATTCTTAATTTAATGTTATTTAATTTACTTTAAATTTATCATTTTTATTTATTCTTTTACTTTACTTTTAAATATTTGATTTATTTAAACTTTTTTAATTATTTTTTTAATTTAATTACTTTATTTAATTTTTAAAAAATTTTTTATTATATTAATTATTTATTTATGAATTTTTCCCAAAACAGCCAAATGTTCTGTCAATTATCTAATTTTCCGCTTCAATAATATTGGATAAAAATGAAAATATAAACTTTACCAATGGCACTCCTAACACTGCATATAAACTTCCACAACTTGCCGGATAACTAGTATAGTAGAGATTACAGTACTAGCATAGACGTACAGGGTAGTGAATCATAGACTGTATTGAATAGAAACCATAAATAGATAATTCAGAACCTACTGAATATCTCGCACGGCCTTAGATGCAAGAATTCGAGCTTTCAGTGCACGGGCATACTTCACATTATCAGTCATGATCTCTCGTACCGGGATTTTGTAGAGCTTTGGATGTTTAAACGCATTTCGTACAATGAGTAAAGGAACACCGAAATATTCCCACATCAGTTGTATAACTTAACTTAAAGAATTAAATTTTAAATCATAAAAAACATTTTCTAAAACACCCATGCAATTTTCTGGTTCTGATAACAATTAAATAAAATAATAAAAGGCAGAGGTCGCAAATTATTTTACTCGATTTTACCGAGAACAAATTTTAATAAGATATGAAGGATCACATTCTGTACGCAGTTTAGCGACTATTTCTTGAATGAATCAATCAAACAATCTGCGTGGGATTGGGGAAGTTATTGATCGATGTACATTGCTAGAACTATGCAATTATAATGGTTATGAGTGAAAATAAAAAAACGAGGTTTATGAAACTGCAATACAATACTAATTTTTATGAGCTTCGAAATTATTTTTAAATGGACTCATTCTACTTTTAACGCATATGTTATCCACGTCTGATGCAAAGAAAAATTAGGTTTTCCTAATTATAATTTATAAAGTATAAAAATACATTATTAATTACAGAAGTAATTATTTTGAAAATAAGCTTTTTTTCTTTCTAGAAATATTTAAAATAACATTGTATAAAACATTTACTAATATTAGATATTTATTAATTCAAAGAAAACATAAAATTTTAACTTCGTTTTATAATCAAAAAAGTTATTTGACCTCCTCTAAATTTATATCGTCCTGGTAAAAAAAGTTCTCTTAAATATATATCTTTATAGAGCACATTTATTGATAATTTTATATCATTTTATAAAATATATATAAAAGTATAAAATAAAATATCATTATTTAAATCAACAAAATAGTAGAATATATAATCGTTGATGAAACTGTAAAATAATATTAAAAAATAAAATAAATATTTACAATATCATTTGTGGCGCAAAAAACTAGAAAAAACAAAAATGCGATTTGTATAGCAAAAATATATTTGAAATTTTTCATTTATTTTATTAAATTAATAAATTTATTTTTATTATTTATAATAAAATTAGGAATATAATTTACACAAATTATTCAATCGTTAACAACAAATTATAATTCGAAGACTTTTTGCGACAATTTTTCCTAATTTGAACAAATTTATTCCCCTAAAAAGAATTAACAGATTATAATTATGAATAATATAAAATGCGAATTAAACAAATTAAAACAGAAAAAGAATTCCATGTGTTTCAGTTTTCCGAACGATGGTGATTTGCGACTGATATCTTTGACTTTCACAGTTGTAAATACCTTCTCGCGCTCTCTAAGAACGATAATTTTATCTCGCGTATGCCGATATTCGCGCTGATAATCGATTAGAATTTCACGGTGTCTTTGCATTGTGTGATCATTGGCTGATGAGATTGAGAGTGCACTGTCTCGACCGTCTTTCTTATCTTTAGAGTTGCCTGGGTGCAACTGATTCCACATTTTTTTCATTCGCCTCACTCAACAGGCCAAGAATCCGCCCGAAATCGATCGACACTGTTTCAAATAGAGATTTATCTTTCAAACTGGCGCTTGAATCAACCCTGGTTTCCATTTCTGTTTTTTCGCGACCTCAAACGATTGAAAGCAACTAATTTATCATCCGATGTGTTCTCTAGAGTACTCACTATTCGACTCAAATCATCCCTATCTTTTTCTCTGGTCATTAAATTTACATTGGAAAAACGAGAAAAATTGTCGAGAAACTTAAAGGAACACTGATATGACAAATTTTTAATTCAATGTACAATATTTCATTTCAAATTCGCGCCGAATATAATTATATTATTGATTTCAAAAAATTCCGAATTTAATAAATCTCATCACAAATTTTATTTAATTTAGTTAGACAAACAAATTAAATTCGAATCACATTTAATAGAATTCTTTTTATAAAATCTTTTTTTATTTAATTTCTTTTTATTATCTGAAATTTTCTTTTATTATTTTTTTATCAACTTAGAAAAAATTTAAAAGATAAATGATGAGTTTTTTAAAAAAATGAAATAATCAAATAGTACAACTTTTACGCTAAACATGATTTTTAAATAAGACATTATCAAATCAATAACACACAAAGAACGAACAAAATTGGGAAAGTTTTCCTTTTATAGAATTAATGTTATGTCTAAATTAGATGTAACGAATATCGTCAGATATTTCCACTACAGTTCTTCGTTATTACCATATAGTCTCTAAAGATTTAATTGAAACTTATCATAATCCAGAGATAATGGACGATATTGTTCCAATAATTCTTTATTCTGATATTTTTGTAAGTTCCCCGCCACATTTTCGATCGATTGATATTTACTTTTGCAATTTTTGAATGTATCCTCGATAACTTGCTACAAGTGTCTCAATTTATCGGGAGTAAAGATGGGGAATTTGAAATTGACGCTGGTTAAATGTGTTGGGTGACAGATTCAATATTTTCACAATACGCTGAATTATATTCGCGAAATGGATCAACCACAAATATTGAAATCATGACGAAGGTTCGGCTCCTGGCAAGCAAGTTTCTCAAACCCCCTCCTTTCTCTCTAAGAATCAAACACCTTTGATAGGTTATTCTGATAACCTGAGACTCCCATTGAAAATATTCCTAAAAAAGTCTTTAAAAATCAGTTTCAATGATATCATTTTCCTTATAATTCTTGATAATATCATCTAGTTTTTCCTCAAAGTGTCTTGGTTTTCGGTACGGTTTTACCAGTATTGGTTCTCCTTGCGTTTAAATTTTATGCTTAGTTAGTGTGGTCTTCCCGATATCCCATTTGTCCGCCATAAATATCGATTTTTTTTTAATTTTTGTTTTTAAATTATGTTTTAAATTTTTAAATTAATGTTTTTTTTAATGAAGTTAAAATTTTACATTAAACTAATATAAATTTTATAATCTTTTTATGTAATAAAAACGGGTATAAATATCCTAAAATTAAAAGAATAAGTACATACTAAAATTTGTAAATGAAATTTTAAATAGAATAGTTATAATTTTTTAATAGAAGATTTTACAAAATATTTTGGAATCCTCCATAGTTATTTATACGTTGTATTATTCGGAAGAATTTTGTGATTCAATCGAATAAAGTTTTTAAAAACAGAATTCCTTTGACTTATTACTATTGTTAATATTTGAAAACTAATCTCCGGCGAGATTCATTTTAATTGTAACCTCAAGAGAGGGTTAATCAATTGTTATAATAAATAAAAAGTTGGAAGAACCTTTCGAAAAGGAGTCAGGTCATTATACTTTGAAAGTGTGTTTTATAGTAATTGAAGATAACTTTATTTCGAATACTCAACATTTAGGTGTTGATAATATTTATCAAATTTTTACTCAAGGATCAAAGTAATTTTGTTATTATTTTATTTTTTTTATCCAACTACCGTCAGTGTACTAACCATTATTAGAGGTGGGCACGTTTAGCGTTTAAAAGCCCGTTTAAACGTTTTCAATTTTTAAGACGTTTAAACGTTTAGCGATTTATAAACGAGCGTATAGTTCTTAAGTTCGTATTTCAAAACTCACGAATGGGTTATACTCTTTTAAAACTTTTATCACGCTACCTAANGCCTATTCATTTGTAAAGAACCCATTGTCCCAATCTATTGAGCTTTTTCGTGGGACTATAAATACAAAATATGAAAAGTAGCATTAATATCATATTTGAGAATTGCATCAAAATTTCCGGTAAATTTTTTTGATAGATGTAAAATTATTTAAATTATATTTGTTGATTTTCTAATTTTTTTCGAGTGCAAAAGTTTTAAAAACGACATGTATTGTATTGAAGAAAAGGTATTGGTTTTTGATGAAGCTTATAATTAAAATTTTAAATGTTTAATTTGCTAAACGAAGACCGTTTAAAAGTTTATAAAATTTTAAAACGTACCCACATCTATCAATGCTGTTAGAGATCGTTTAAACGTTTTTTAAACGTTTAATTTGCTAAACAAAGACTGTTTAAACGTTTAAAAAATTTTAAAACGAGCCCACGTCTAGAAAGTAAAAAAAACTTCTGGGGAGCTCGGGTGTATAAGCGATATTGTGATCGGTTGATGACAAAGTTGTGTGCCTGCACCCAGAGTTACCGTGGGCTCGACCTAGCAGTTTAAAGAAGGGTTTGATTCTCTGGACTGCCAGTTGCAGGGTTATGTGCATCGTCGGGCGTCTCCCATAAATTTGGCGTGGTAGATGCACGGGGAAAGGGAATATTTCTTTGGGTCGAAAAACTTGCAACCTAAATGGCACTTCGTGGCGGAAGAGCTTAATTTGTAGTGGTAGTAGCAGATAGGGGTTGGCACATTTAACGTTTAAACGTTTTCGTTTTTAGGACGTTTAAACGTTTAGCAATTTTTAAACGAGAGTGTAATTTTTTATGTTCGTATTTCAAAACTTACAGCATGGGTTATAGTTTTTTTAAAAACTTTCATTTGTAAAAAACACATTTTCCAAGTCTATTGAGCTTTTCGTGGGACTATAAATGCAAAATTAGGACATTTTGAGATGTGCTTGTACGATTACTCCATGCTTGGCTCTGTTAAATCAAACTATTTCTTGTATTAGGCGCATTGTACATGAGACAGCCCCTTTAAATTTTTCATTGAAATTGTCTAATTACTTTTGCAATCGGTAAAACTTGGACATGTTAAACAATTAACTTCTAGTGCTCATTCATTTTCTTCTCATATAGTGTGATGGAAGGCTTATGTTAATTACAACAAATAATATTTCAAAGAATATAACGTCTAAATAATATCAAGGTATTTTTATGGAATCAGGACTTTTTTGCATCACCGTTCTGGCGCCGGACATTTTGGAAATGCCGTTTTGGCACCGGACCTTTTTTATGGTAATATGGAAGCAATATGGAAACTCAATGTTTTCTTGTTGGTAATACATATGTTATGCCGAATTCGTGTATTCCGCAAGTCGGTTGCCGAATACATGAATTCGGCAATTTTTTTTAAAAAAAATTTAATTCAATTATGAAATTGAATTTAACATGAAAAATATCAATTTATTATGAAAAAATGTTTTTAAAATACACTTTTGCAATTCAGCTTGCCACCAAGAAAGAAGTTTAAATAACTGTGAATAAAAATTTAACATTTGGAGTCTATTTAGCATAATAAGTTATGATTTTTTTAAAGTTTAATTTATATTTTTACATATGACATTGATAATTTCTCATATTAAATACAGAATTTTTCATATTTAATTGATAATTTTTCATAATATTTTCATAAATAAATTTTTCATAAATTTTCAAAAAGAAAATAAGAAAGGAAAAAACAAAGTTAGGAAGAGCAAATTTAACTTCATATCCAAGGCTTAAGAAAATTATTTAGGGAATAGAATGTAAATTTAGCATACAGGTTTTTAAATTATTATAAATATATAAAAATGGTTGAAAAATTCAAGATATTTTCAATCCATATTAGGTGAGAAAAATATATTTTTTAAATCAATCTAATTAAACCCCGATATAATCTACCCCTCTATAAAAACATTTTGTTAAGTTCCTTGAAGTTTGTAATATTGGCTTTAATTGTAATAAGGAGATGAATTTTTAATTTATATTGATCGGAGAAAAGAAATTTACAGTCGAATTTTACAATTACTAGTACTTTGTAGAAAGGGTAGAAAATTAACAATTGAATATAACAATCGAGAAGAATTATCAACAGTTGAACACAGAATACAAATTATATATTATATTATATATTTAAATAAAATAAGTAATCATTTATAAATTTTGTATTTATTTAAATCATCATTAATTTTAATAAATCATATATCCAGAAAATCTCAAAAACAAGACTTGGCCCCTATTAACGTTATTTTACTCATAGATAAAGATAAAGGGTTTGTTTAGTACTTTATATTGAATAATCTAATTTATATTATTGTTTGTCATATATATCTCTGCCATTGTCAAAGATACAAAACATATTTTGATAATTCATCTGTTTTCTGATTTGATTAAATTATTAAATATGTATTCCTACTAACCAACCAAAATACATATTAGTGAATAATTGTAAATGTATCATGTATTATATTTATTTTAACATGATTAATCCCTTATAATCATGTAAAATCACAGCTTCTTTGGAACTTTACCCTATTGTAGTTCATCATCTCTGACCATTTTTCGTAGACCTACTGCTGTAATAATTGATCTGCCAGAGCAGCAGCTTTCAGAAAGTTGTGATTGAGAACTCCCAGACTAAACGATTTCATACCAACGCCCGATTTTCAAGCTTTTTGTACATACATGCTTTGTAAAAGACAAAAAACAACATAGAACTAATGTAATTATATTATAGTTTGCTTGATTTATTTGTAGAAGAAACTAATGTTTGTTCTGCTAAAAAACCCTTATATGTCACTCTCTCTCAAAAGCTAAACTATAAAGATTTATTGCTTTGCGACTTCATGCGTCGCTGGTGCGTTAACTATCGGAACGTAATTATTGCTCTAGTTAGTTTTGAATACTTGAAATATAATAAGTAACCCCAAACATTTACAAATATGATACAAAAAAGTTTTGATTCTAATAACAAAGGACAGTTTGGTACTATATTTGTATTATTTATGAATGAGACACTAAAATAAATCTATAATTACAGTAAATATCGAGTATTATAAGAAGTGTTATGGAAAGATTACCAACAAAACACACACAAAACATACACTAACCTAAATAAATCTATAGATTTGATATATAAGTTATATTTTTGGATTGATAGAGTCGGGTACAGGTTTTTTGGCGCAATTTTGGCTCCTTCTTTGATGACTTATTTTTTAGCCGATTGTTTTTGTCAAGTAACTTTGGGTGTTGAATTTTTTTATATTCTATTTTTAAAAAGTTTAGACTAATAATAAATAATTTGAAATATATTTTGTTTATGGTAACCAAATTTATAATGGTTTTAAAATTTATTACTTATTTATATATTGTATTTTAGAAAAGCTCTCATTTTCATTTAGCTCATAATGTGCAGAAACAAGTAAAACGGATATGATTGCAGAGTGTATATAATTCAAACTCTGAATTTGCTATGAAAATTAAAAAATAAAATGGTTGATGTACTATGTTTTGTATCTATTTACCATTTAGTAAAATTTATCCGTCGTTATCTGTGACATTTTTCTAACAATACATTTAGTTGGGCGTCTACACAGTTGAAATAGAAATAGCGAATGCGACATTTAAAATATTTCGACGGCATAAAATCTANAATCCAATGTCGGCAATCAAAGAATTTTCGTAAAGCAGTCATTGAATGTGACAGATATGTAAAAACGATGTACTTATGGCAACTATACCATTATTTTTGTATCAACTGTTCGAACAAAACTGTTTAAGAATTTCTAAACTATGGAGTTATCGAAATGAATGGACTTTGAAGAAAAATAGCTTAGTCGCGATGTTTCACCAAGAAATTAGAGATCATTTAAACGTTTTTGAAACGTTTATTACTCTAAACGAAGAGCGTTTAAACGTTTAGAAAATTTTAAAACGTGCCCAAGTCTAATTCTATGCAAAAAATTGTCATTCATCGAATTTTCGAAATGAAAGGGCTTCGAAAAAATATAGTATAGTCACAATGTTTATCTATGAAGTTAGAGATCGTTTAAACGTTTTTTAAACGTTTAATTTACTAAACGAAGACCGTTTAAACGTTTAGAAAATTTTAATACGTGCCCACGTCTAACCATTAATAATTGTAATCTTTAGGAGTTGAAAATTATAAAATAAATTTCTAAAACAAGTAATATTTTATTTATTACTTATTAAATATAAACTGTTACCAAAAATATGCATTACTGAAGAGTTTATTTATTCCTATTTATTTTTCGTTGGATGTATATTCAAGAATTTTGTTTATTCCATTAATTTTGTTTTTTTTAACTTAAATTAGAGATTCAAAAATTGTTAATTATGTAAACATATCACTTATAATAAATTGATTTTTAGCAGTATATAAATAAGTGATAAAAATCGTCATGTATCAAATAAATTCATATGTTATGTTGTAGAGAATGACAATGAATAACAAGTTCCTAAATTGTATTAAATAGAAAAAACACGGTTTTTTTCACAAAGACCGGAATATTTAAACAAAATATAAAAATCGAATTAATGAGATTATTATTTTCGATTATCATCTCATCGTACATGTTATTAGTATTTTCATAAAAAAAACTAACGAAATTCTTTGTAGGAATTATCTGAACGGCATTATTCGAGAATCATTCCAATTATAATGATAATTAATTGTTTTAGGTGAAGAATTGTTTTTGTAATTTATCATTTTTCGTAAAATATTTTAATTATTATTTTAAGTGAATTAAAAAATATGATAATGAAATGCTTTTAAAAAGCTTAGGTTAAATAATTAATTGAGTAATTTATTAATTTATTTTTATATTAACCCTACAATGCGCAATTTTTTTAATTATCATAAAACACGCGGCCAGTATTACAAACTGAACTGTCATTTTTGTTGACAAAATATATTGCATCTATGACTTTATGGGCAGTTATCATTCCATAGACAATGTTTTTGGTTCACAGTATGTAAACACTCAAAGAATATCACTTGATTAAAAGATATTGAGGTAAAATATGGTTGATTCAAATATGAATCACGGCGCATTGTAGGGTTAATGTCAGAAGTATAAGTGATAATAATTGGATCATTATATAAATACTTAATTACTTCTTATTTTTATTTATCCATGAAAGATGTTTGTTACTGTATGTTACTCTTTTTGCCTGAAAATTGTGAACATATGACTGATATGACCATTCTGAATGGAGGTCGACATCAGAACTGGAAATGAACCGGAACAAGATCACTAGATGCTTTTTTATAACAAGTGTTTTATTACCCTAAAAAGGACTACTTCTCGTTTTTTAAATCTATTTAAATACTTACTAAATCAAGTATAAACGGCTGAGAAAATGCAACTTTTGCAACAGATTTATAAAGAATTTATCAGGAATATTTTCAACGGGAGTCTCGTGTAATCAAAAGAACTCATCAAAGGAATAAGTGAAGTTAAAAGTTCGACGAACTCTGATTAACATAAAATTACTTTAATATCTGATTTTAATAAATTATTTTTAAAAAAACGGATTTTATTTATTTTTGCAACATGTAAAACCTTATTTTGGTATTTTGATGGATTATAAAAATATAGTAATTCTTTTTGTGATTTAATTTTTATAATTCGCATTTTATATTATTCATAATTATAATCTGTTAATTCTTTTTAGGGGAATAAATTTGTCCAAATTCGGAACAATTGTCCCAAAAAAGTCTTCGAATTATAATTTGTTGTTTAAGGATTGAGTAATTTGTGTAAATTATATTCATAATTTTATTATAAATAATAAAAACAAATTTATTAATTTAATAAAATGAACAATTTCAAATTAATTCTTATTATTCAAATTGTATGTTTGTTTTTTCTGGTGTTTTGCGCAAACAATGATGTAAATATTTATTTATTTTTGTAATAATATTTTTACAGTTTCATCAGCGATTATATATTCTATTATTTTGTTGATTTAAATAATGATATTTTATATTATTCTATTATATATATTTTATAAAATGATATAAAAGTATCAATAAATGTGCTCTATAAAGATGTATATTTAAGAAAACTTTTTTACCAGGACGATATAAATTTAGAGGAGGACAAATATCTTTTTTGATTTTAAAACGAAGTTAAAATTTTTTGTTTTCTTTGAATTAATAAATATTTAATATTAGTAAATGTTTTATACAATGTTATTTGAAATATTTCTAGAAAGAAAATTAATATTAAAGAATAAAGCTTATTTTCAAAATAATTACTTCTGTAATTAATAAAGTATTTTTATGCTTTATAAATTATAATTAGGAAAACCTAATTTTTCTTTGCATCAAACGTGAGTACCATATGCTTTAAAAGTAGAATGAGTTCATTTAAAAAATAATTTTGAAGCTCATAAAAAATAAGTATTGTATTGCAGTTTTATAAACCTCGTTTTTTATTATTACTCATAAGGAATTACATATAACTATTATCATTGCGTAGTTCTAGCAATGTACATCGATCAGTAACCTCCCCAGCCCCACGTAGATTGTTTGATTAATTCATTCAAGAAATAGTCACTAGACTACGTACAGAGTGTGATCCTTCACATCTTATATAAAATTTGTTCTCGGTAAATTTGAGTTAAATAAATTGCGACCTCAGACTTCTATTCTTTAAGTTAAATAATAAAACTGATGTGGGCATTTTTCAGTGTCCCTTTACTCATTGTACGAAATGCGTTTACCCAGTCAAAGCTGTAAAAAATCCCGGTGCGAGAGATAATGACTAATAAACCGAAGCGTTTCCGTGCGCTGAAAGCTTGCATTCTTGCATCTAAAGCCGTGCGAGATATTCAATAGGCACTGTATTATCTATTTATGGTTTCTGCGTAATACGGAGTCTATGGCTCACTACCCTGTACGCTGATGCTGGTACTGTATTATCTACTATACTAGTTATCCGTCAAGTCGGACGAGGTTTATATGTAGTGTTAGGAGTGCCATTAGTAAAGTTTATATTTTTATCTTCATCCAATATTATTTCTAAAAAGTGTAAAAATTTCTAAAATGTATTTTTTTTCACAATTTCTGAATAATAAAACAATTTTTAGGATATTTCTGTGATTTTAGTTTAACCGTATTTTATAAATAAATGATATATGGTATAACATTAGAATATTGCTAATTCGATATTAGAAATTAAAATATCTACTTTCAATCTTATAACTCTTACATATAGTCAAATACATTGGTATATAATTTTTAAAAAGTAGTATTTATAATTTTGTGATGCATCCAGTAATACTTGTTTGCTATAAAAAGGATGATTGATTCTTTCGCGTTCCACATTTTTCATGGATCCTCATTGCCAAAATATAGTTTCCAAAGCTACATTTAATCATGAAATATTATATATTTTTTATAAAATCATTATAAAGACATGGGTTATTACTAGGGTACGGAATTTAATGACCTTAAAAATCAAAAAATGACTCTATTTTATTTCCTCTCTTTCCGGGTGAGATATTAGTATTTAATAATAATAATCATAATTGATAACAGAGTGGGTTGCGCAGTGGTGTGACTGCGGCGGATTGGTGACGGTGGCGACTCTACTGACAGACGGGAAGAACAAAATAATATCTCATCCGGAAAGAGAGAAAATAAAATACAGTAGTTTTTGATTTTTAAGGTCATTAAATTCCGTGCCCTAGTTATTACTGTAATAACTAAGTTACTAAGTTATACCTAGGTTTACATTCCATAACCGTAATAAAATTATTTTTTTAAATTTTTTGATCTATATCTAGTTTTAAAATAAAACAATAATCATTTTTTTCAAAGAAAATTCAGACGGAATTGTAAATATTTAATAATAAATAATGTTTCATAATATCACTATCGAAATCATAAATTAATAAAATATTTTATATTTTATTTATTAAATCTTGATTATTTATTTCATAGAACATTTTTAAAAAATGCAAAAATATCGTAAAAGATCGTAAGGCATATAGAAAATGCATTATTAAATCACTTCAAAAAAGGGATGTGAAGGAATACAAAAGACAAGGTTAGTACTTATGTTCTTTTCTTTATCAAAAAAGTCATAAATTTCAATGTTTAAATATATTTTATATTAAACATTTAGAATTATAATTCTAAAAACATAATAGAATAAGTAAAATAAATAAATAAAAACAAATCACAAAAAAATATTAAAAAAAGATAATAAACTTCTTTAACTCTTGACAGACGATTATAAGTCCAAATAAAAACCAAATTCCGAATACGAAACCAAGACAAAAAGTTGATAATAATTGGTAGAATGTTTTTCACTTTATTTTTCTGTCATTTTTGTGATTTTACTTTAAAAATTCATCAAAATTTCACAAAATCAATTAATGTTTAATTTTGTATTTTAGATATTGTATTAATTAAAAAAAAGTTGTTTAGTTAGATTTTAATTGAAAATTATAGAAGAGTTTCCCAAAAGCCTCACAAGGAGTATTCTTAAAATTTATGTTTTTCCAAATTTTATTTTATTTTATTTTATAACAAAAACAACAATAATCTAACTTGATTTTACAAAAAAATCTTATAAAGTAGTTTCCTCTTTGAAAAAGTTTTTGATTTCGAATCAATATTTCTATAATTATAAATTTAAAGTTTGTGGTGTTTACTTTTT
>MQRK01197636.1:1659-15765 GCA_001938485.1 Girardia tigrina | reverse complement strand
CAATATTGGCCGTTCTTTGTCGAAAATGCTGTTTTTATTTTTGAATCTTTCTTTAATTCAACTTGATGATATGTGCTCCACAAGTCAATTGTGCTAAAGTAATTCACTCCCTTTAATGTATTTATTATTTCTTCTACATTTGGCATTGGAAATGCTGGTCTGATTGTGACTTTATTTATTTGTCGAAAATCAACACATACTCGAATATCCTGTTTGTCCTTTTTCCATACGTATACAAGCGGAAAATTGCACAGCGAACTGCATTTTTCAATTATATCATTATCCTCATAATTCTTGATAATATCATCTAGTTTTTCCTCAAAGTGTCTTGGCTGTCGATACGGTTTTACCAGTATTGGTTCTCCTTGCGTTTAAATTTTATGCTTAGTTAGTGTGGTCTTCCCGATATCACATTTGTCGGCCATAAATATCGTTTTACATTCTATTAGTAATTTCATTAATGGTTCATCTATCTTATCTGCGTATATTTCCCTTATTCTTTTAAGTCTGTCTCCATCAGTTAAAGTATCGCGTATTACCAGCACTACTTCGTTGTATCCTGTTTCTTTCTTTAGTTTTATGCTGAATTTATTAAAAAATTCATTCCTGCAATCATTTTGGGTTTGAAATCTTTTACTACAAAAAAGTCCACTGTTTTCTGTATTCTTTCCATCTTAATCTTTAGTTGTACTATTCCGTAATTTACTAGTTCCGAATCGTTAGCACAGTGTATACGTCTTTTTGTCATCGTTTGTCATCGTTCTAATTGGTTTTCTTATTTCTGTTTTTAATCATGATTATTCGAACAATTTTTCGAAATTATTTTTTAAAATATTTAACCTCTAAAAAATATTAATTAAAAAATAATAATTTTTACCATTTTTCAATAAATCCCAAAATAATAAAACTGTCATCAAATTATTAAAAATGCATTTAATTTATATTTTACTAAAAATTATTAAACTTAATTTTAATTGTGAATATAAAAATATGAACTTATCAAATGATTATTTGAATTTTGTTCGAAAAGTCAATCCTTTAAATTTAATAAAAAAATACCAATTTCCATCTGGGTGGGAGAATCACCATTCTAAATTCAACATACTTAAATCAACATACAGCATCGCTACATTTACACATTCAAACAATTTAAAATATTCCTCACATACAAGTTGTTCAAACAAGAACACCGAAGTTAATTTTAAAACAAAACACATTTATATTTTTAATTAAGCAAATATTTTAATTTAAATATAAAGAATAATATTTCCAAGTAAACGTGAAATACAACATGATGCGGGTGTCCACCACAAAACTTTTGACTCAGGGTTATTTATTTTGTGGAAAACAAATAACGTTTTCGCTAAAATAATAAGTTTTATAGATATAAGCCAGTACTCAATACTAAGCTAATCATCTAGTTTTAAACTGAAAAGTTTAGTTTTATTTTTAATAAGCTTTTTGATAAAAAATTTTTTAATATTTTGTTATAAGCTAACAGCTTATAACAAAAAAGCAGGTTAATTATTTTTGTTATTGATTTATTCATTCAGGACACAGAACTGATAACGCGAAGACAAATCTTTCTGCAGTTGGAACTCTAATGGAAAGGATTCCCGTTGGACTAATTAAAATTTCCCAGCGATTGGACATCAGCGTAAATAAATCTTTCAAAGGTTATTTGAAACGGTTTTTGTAAAAATTTAATGGTTGATGGCTAAAAAGAATATACAAAATCCGGCAATATGGTACGAGCTTCGTATGAAGATATATGCGATTGGATATAGAAGACATGGAAAGCGGTACCTGACTCAGCAAATAAAAACGGATTTAAGAAAACTAAGAAAGATTTCTATGAAGAAAAACTAATTCAAGAAGCCAGTGATGTAGACATAGTGGATGATGAAGATGAGGAAATAATTGAGAAACAGTTTGACAACTGAAATTATTCGTGAGAAACTAATTAATAATTTTACGGATAATGACAACTTTTCGGAGTGAAGAATTCGGGCTAAAAAAACTTTTTTAACATGACACAATAACGCACTCATTAACAATTATTGCATTGTGAGCTGCATTCTCAAAAAGCACGGTCCATTCACTCCGCCACCCCACATATATATACATATATATATATATATATATATATATATATAGTAAAAATACCGAATTCAGTTCTCCACTAGTGCAATAGGTAAAGATATGTTCTTTGAATCTGATCTGTCTGAAGGTAACTAAACTTGCTATTTTTAACTGGTTTAGATTAGGGAAAAAATTCAATGACGATAAATGATTGACTAGGCTAATCAAACTTATTATATCACTTGGCAGTTTGATTAACTTAATCGGTGTTACGTTGGCACAAACAATTAATGAGACCAATAAACTCCAAAATCGTATAATATAACCAAATATCTTTTAATTAAAATAACCGTTACAATCGTATCATATCTGACACAGTATATTTTCAAAATATAGTCTGAGGGTTAGATAAGTGGAGTCGGGTGATAAAATTTCGGAATAATATTCATCGAATCCAGTAATAAATAGTTAGTTCAGTAATTGTCAGGTGAGTAGCAAATTTGTCGGTAAGTAATTTAATAATTATTTTTTTCAGTTGTCTTGTAAATTATGAATTTAAATTTGCTAATCAATCGTATTGATTGCAATTTAAAAATTCATAATTTGGATTGCAATATGATTCAATTATCATAATTGCGAATTAGGTCATTTTTGTTATTTCGACTTAGTTTTTTCTGTGATACTCTGTTCTCGTATGACCACTGTCCCAGATTCTCCTTTATTTCTTTTTTTTATTTTTTTATCTCTCTTCTTGGAAATAAAATTTAAATAAATATTGAAATATAAATAAAAAAATGATAATGTGATACAGAAATTAACACAAATAAAACAAAGTATATCGCAAAAAAATGAATTACATGAGAACAAAAAATTGTCAGACTCTCACAAACAAAAATAACGAAAGGTTTACATGAAATTAAAAAATAAAAAAAATAAGAATTGTTTTCAGTAGCCTATTATATATATAGGGGAGACTCGGCTTTCTCCGTGACACGGCTAAATTCGTGATAGCTTAAGTAAAACTAATGCAAAATGTAACAAAATTGCAAAGTGTGTAATAGTAGATTTGAAGATGATCTATCTGGAGAGGAGTGGATACAATGTAAAAAAAAATAAATAAAAAAATAAAATAAAATTAATAAAATAAAATTAAAAATTAAAAAATCAAAATTATCTCTTAATATCACGAAATTAGCCGAGTCTCCCCTATATATATATATATATATATATATATATATCTTCATGTTTATTTACTTATTTATTAATTAAAATTTATTTACTTATTTCTAGTATATATGCTTATTTATTTATTTATATTATACATACTTATGTATTTGTATTCATGCTTATATACATTTATTCATATTAATATATATATATATATATATATATATATATATATATATATAGTTTATTTTTCTTGTAATCATCATAACGACATTACGTAGTTATGATGATATAAATTTAAATTAAAATATAAATGATTAATTAATAATGTTGATTAATCATTCATTATTAAAAATTATAATTTAACATTTTGTAATTTTCGCCTTACAATTGTCTAGAACCTTTGCATCATTGTTTGTTTGTGTTTGCTGATTTTTTTTAAATTATATTGTAAGAAGAATATAGAAGAATAATTTATTCAATAAACAGAAGACGATTTGCCAATTCCAAATAATTTCCTTATCATATATTACATTTATTTTACTGATTGAAAAGAAGAAAACGAAACGAAGAATTAATTAGCTTACTACTATCGAAAATTTTCAACATTTTATTTGTTGTAGTTTATGTGTTGATAATATTTACCAAATTTTGACTCAAGGATCAAAGTAATTTTGTTATTATTTTATTTTCTTTATCCACCTACCGTCAGTGTACTAACCATTATTAATTGTAATCTTTAGGAGTTGAAAATTATAAAATAAATTTCTAAAACAAGCAATATTTTATTTATTACTTATTAAAAAAAACTGTTACCCAAAATATACATTACTAAAGAGTTTATTTATTCATATTTATTATTCGTTGAAAGCAAATTCAAGAATTTGGATAAGTGATCGTTGATACATGAATATACTTTTAACAACTAGTGTAAGAAGAGGGATTACAATTTTACAATTTATTTATTATTTTTTAACATATTCAATGTATAAAAAGCGAATTTCCTTTACTAAAGCAATTCCAGTTCCTAACGATGGATTTACTCACCATATCCTTACTAGAGAAAAATTTAATCTCATCCCGGATTTCTTTTTCACTCAAGATCCCAACGGGAATGGTTCTCATTAGCATTTAACATATTTAAATTTCAGTACATTACAAGCACCCTAAACAATGTTCCTTAATAATTAATAAATTACTATCTTGTATCTTATCTAAACTTGGCGATAATTTAAAAGCCATAAGAAAATCTGAGAAACCCATCAAACATCATAAAAGTACGTTAAATAAATTATACGAGAAAACTCTGCATTCATGTTTAACATCTCGGAGATAGATCACCATCTGAATTCTGACGTGAATTACAGACTAAATTGAAATCCGTTGATTGTGACGATTCTCATAATTTAATAAAACACTTGTTCTTCAAAGCACTCCCTAATACCATAAAATTAGTGTTGAGTTCTGACTTGTGCTGAGTTAAACACAAATATATGAACAAGTGAACACAAATTCTTTTAATAACTTTTATTTTTAATACCGCAGATTTAAACACAGCTTCAAATAAATGTTTCAATCTTTAATTACCACTTGTGGTACAAATCTAAATAACAATCCAACAATAATTAATAAACGCTGAGCACACAAATCTTCAATGTCAATACGTTTGTACGAGCGATACCGGTGAAAAATGACAATTGTTTTAATCGTATTCTCCTTTACAGGATACTTGATTACTAAGAGTAAAGAACAATAATAAAATTTTAATTCAAATCCTTTAAGGATTACTGCAAATTGCACTGGTTTCTCTTTATTCAAAATTTTCTTTGGAATTAAGTTATTAGCTAAGTCAATTTTTCATTTGTTTAAATAGCTATTTTTATTTATTTATTGAATTGATTTGGTAAAACAAATTATAAAATATTTAAAAATATTAAGATACGTTGTGTTAATATAAACATTATACTGAACAAAAATTATTTAAAACTTTATTATAAATTTTTCTAAATAAAATTTAAATATATATGTTTTAGATCCCTAACCAATTTTGAAATATCCAAAACTATCCTTTATCTTAGTTGTATTAGTAATTTACATAGGGAAATTTTTAAATTATATATATTCCTCTTCGTAAATTTCCTTTAAACAAGTATCACACAATTTCATACTATTGAAGTTATTAGGCGTAGTAATTATAAATCCATTATTCTAATAAGCATAATAGTGATCTTATGAAATTTTATTTGATAACTTATTGGCCTTTTCTAAATGATCCTCATCTTTTTGAGGTATTAAGCCTTAGACCTTTTAAAGAGATTTGAGACGCTAATTGCTTCAAAAAGGCACTTCCTACATGTGGAGATTTACATGCCTAAGCTCCGCCGGCTAACCGGTTTCGCAACACTCAGGTTTAAAGCAAGGGCCTTGTAAGTGGATTACAAACCCTCTGGTACTAAAATATTCTGTCGACGCAGATATCGGCTAGCTATCAGACCCTTTAGCCTAGAGACGGAGCAAACCTATTCTAGTTTCCCAGAGACAATACGTAGAAGTATGTCTGCCAGGCTTGCAAAGGTGATCAATTATTCTTACAACCATAATAGTGATCTTAAGAAATGATAACTTGTTGGCCTTTTCTGAGTGATTCTCATCCTTTTAAGGTATTAAGACTGAGCCTTTTTAAGAAGACTTTTAAAATTATATTATACCTCTCAAAGAGAAGCCCTTGTCCCTATTTACCAATAGGCTTGTACAGTCGGCTGTGACAAGGTTTCTTGAGGCAAACGTATTTTATCATCGACAGGAACAGCTTGTTATCAATTGATATCAGGTCCGGAATAAAATGTAAATGCAAAAAAAACCCCGATTAATCAACCTATGATGCTGTTCCATCTAAACACAATTCATCTCTTAGTAGCAAAATTTTTCCACCTCTTTATCTTTGTTATATATGAATATTGAATTGTTTGAATAATACAATTTTAATAGATACATTAACTTTAAAAGGTATATTAGGGATTAAATATTATTATTTATTAAAGTAGTATTGGGTAATAATGGCATAAATATTTTAATTAAAAATTTTAAGTATTGAAATAACCTTACTTTGCCCATTCTTAATGTTAATTGATGGGTTGTAGTATCTTATTAGTAGAGATTCACAAAACTGTCGTTCGTAATGTGAATCAAAACCCTTTTGTAGAACAGAAAACTCATCTTTTGAAATGGATGAGGTTATATCCTTACAACATAACCAATGATCAAGAACCTTACTCGATCGACTCATTTGCTAGTGCTCGCTAATCCGGGTTTTGAGATGAGGATTTGTCTCTCCGATGTGGGCCTCCCATCTCTGTAATGGTATTGAGCCTAAGGCTCTTTAGAGGGTCCACCCAAACTAAAGTCCGATAGGCCTCCTACGGGGTCAGTGGCCTTCCGCCTCTGAGCAGTCGGTTAGACAGTAACGAACGACCAACCATGGAACTTGGTACCATGGCCGTATATGCCGTTGGCTGTTACGGTAGACGCGTAACAACCGCGAAATGGGCACTTGAATTGTCCTCTTGCAGTCTTGTAATCGGTTGGCAGTCGGTATTGTAGGTGCGTCTCTTCGGCATCGTCATTCGACTGTATCCTCGGCATACTCACAGTTGTGTCCGGCAACTGAGGATTGGATTGGTTTGATGTCGGCTCTTCCTCGTTCTCTTCTTCCAAGTTTTCATCTCTCTGGGAGTTGGATGTTGGCGCTTCTTGATGATTCTTCTGAATATGAATCCTCAGGAAACCAGCGGTCTTGTATTCCCTCGGACAGTGTTGACATTGATATTTTCCTTTCTTCTTACGTGGCTGGGCTTTCTTCTCTCTCTTCTTCCGTGGGATTGGCTCTGCTCCTTCGTAATCTATTCTGAGATGCCTGTTTAACTCCTTCACTTCCGCATATTGTTTGTGACAGGCATCCATCAGGCAGCTGTGTTCTTTCAGACGAGGTAGCACCAGTCTTAGTGTTTGCTCGTCTCCGCTTCTTTGGATTCTCTTTAGTCGGAATACTTTCTCGATCTTTCCATCCATCTTCAGTAAGTTTTCCTGCAGAACTACTCTTTTAAATTCACCGAAACTGTACTCGGCTCCAAAGAGCCAGTGAGCATCCACTCTGAGACATTCTACCAGATATTGCTTTCTTCGACCGCTAATCTTCTTTCCTCCGATGAGTTCGCATCTACTGATCTTCTTGACGTTCTCCGGGCATTCTCCTAAATCGACCTTGGTATTGTGTACGATTCTTCTCCGCGCGATGATATCCATTGGGCTTTGTAGTCCAATTGATATCTCATCCATCCTGATCCTTTCGGCTTTCGAAATCCCCAAAGTTCGCCGAGTACATAGATTGTGAAATGATTTTAGCTTTTTCACGTGTACTTCATTTGTCCTCCAATTTTTACAGCTGTAGTAAACCACCGGGAATACACAGCTGCTAATTATGTTCTTCTTATTCCGGAGAGACAATTTGTCGTTCTTCAACACTGGTCTGATCGTCCGTAATTTCGCTGCTCCTTTCTGAATTCTGGCTTTGATGTCCGTACCTGAGCTTCCTCCACTTTCAATTATCGATCCTAGCTAGCAGAATTCGTCCACCCATTCTAATCCGGCATTCAGCTCGTCTCTTGCCGTAATGTACTTTGCTCTATTGAGATTCAGGATCTTTGTTTTCCCAATGTTGATTTTGCGCCAAATATTCAAGAACACAGTGTTGATACACGTGAGATTCATTTCGATATTTTCATAGTCTTTGTCCAGTAAGCACAGGTCGGCCACTTTGTTGTTCTGCAAGGAGAATCTGTCAATGTTTCCTTTTCTTTTCTTTCTTCTATCATTCGCCAACTTGAGTACCTTATTGTTGTTGGTGATCCATATCGTTAACACGACTAAGTCGTAGTCAGAGCCGCAGTCAAAATTCGGGTAGCTTTTGACATTGCTTATCCTGTTGCATCTGCTCTTTTGCGACAGGAATAAGTCCAGTAGTAGTTTTTTCCTCGTTGCAGGGTGTGTCCAGCTAGTTCTCTGTGTCAACTTATGTTTGTAGAAGGTGTTCTCTACTCGTAAGTTGCCCGCATTAGCAAGATTTATTAAAAGATCTCCGTTTTCTGATTTTACTGCTGAACTAGTGTAACACCCGACAGTCTTTCCGTTTTCCTCCATCCGATTAAGTCGACAGTTGAAGTCGCCTCCAACTATCAGTTCATGTTTCCTCTTTTAAGGCTCAGTCGTCGCCCTTTCGATATGTTCTTGCAGTAATGCGAAGAACTCTTTCTTTTCCTCACTTGAGTGTCCTATGTCAGTCGGAACGTATACCTCCACCACTGTGATCGATCTTTGGGGTATATGACAGAGGAATACTCTCTAACTGATCACTTCAAATTCGATGTTCATTGAATCCCCAGATTTTACCATCATGGCTATTTCCCTTTTCTATCACGCCTTTTTCCCTTATGCTACTCGTACTGCCACTATGATGGATCCTCCAATCCCCGAAAGAGGCAATGTCGGTTCCGATCCAGTGCGTCTCTGTGAGTATACACATATCAATTTTCAGTTTTTCGAAGATACTGACGATGTTTAGTATCTTTTCATCGGTTAAGCCTCGAAAATTCCAAGTTCCAACCCTCAGTTCACTGCAAGTGGAATCCTTAACGAGGGATCCCCCTCTCGGGAGCTTTATGACTTCGGGTCCTTCCAGACCCCTTGTTTGAGTTTTAAAAGCTATGTCTTAGCGAAGGATATAGTTGCTAGCCCCGTCGATGTGTCCACTCATTTAGCCTAGATCAAGGGGACCCCCCTTCTATTTCTAGAAAGGGAGGAGACCCTTTCTAGTTCCCAGGATACACCACGGGGAGGCGAGCGACATTGTATCCCAACAATTGTATCTCTAACCCATTGTATCTCCGATGTTCGAGTTTTGACACCCGTGACAATTAAATTTATATACCAGATTAGCTTGCAAATCCAAAACTGTTTTCGATTTATTTGAGAGGAAATTTTGAACTTTGGATGTGACAGAGACTACTTTAGCACTACTTATTGTTCTGCAAATACTCTTTTTTTGGAAAACATCAATACCGTCTAAATTTCAACTGTTGAAAAATCGAATAAATACTTTTATTTCAACGATGCTGCCGCTGGACACTGTCGTTCAAAAAGATATGTAACTTTTAAACAATTTCGAGTCTTTTTTAGAGTTCATCGATCTTGATTTATCTGAAAAAGTTTAAGAAGTGTTTGTAAAAAGTGACGGGAGATCTCTATGAAGTTGGATTAGACGAAAGAGTCAACGTGGAGTCATTTGATGAGTGTAAAGTTTTAAGTGTCACAGGGGCTGGGATCGATCAATTCAGAGAATATCTAATTGGGAGAACCAAGTCTCATTGCTTGTATTTCCATAACAGTTTAATTACAGATCAAGACCCGGAAACATTTGTGCGAATGGTTGTACGTTCCCAGTGCCTCGAGTAGCTCGAGAAACAGGTTCCGTACCTCATCAAAATTCACATTCAAAATTACGAAAAGAGTTACGAAGGATCACTTCATATTCATGTCTTAGTCAAATGTAAAATTAGTAGACAATTGATGACTGTGTTGTGCACACGTGGATCAAATATTTATGTTATTGTCTATAAAAATCGATTGATGTTGCAAATAAGTTTTCAAACGGATGTTTGTTTGAAATTAACAGCGACACGAATCGGAATGCTGCGAAAGATTTGAAGCGGATGCGATCGGTAGATAATATCAGAAAATTAATCCAAAAATGTCAAATTTATTATTTCACTGTGATTGATTTTGAATACGTTTTAAAATTAAGTTCAATTAAATATCTTTACTTTGATCTTGTTCTATTCGCAAAAAGGAAAAAGGTTATGTATATATTAATGTTAATGAATAAAATGATTTTATATTGTTGGGTATTAAAATTAAATCTCGTTTCTATCTTTATTTATATTAAACTACTGATCTGACTCCAAATTGACCAAAAGGTTTCCTCCAACAATAATATATGAAGAATGAACAAATCCTTTTAATAATAATTTATTCTGCTTACAACAATTGAAGTGCAAATATAAATTCAATTCTATCAGTACGCTACAATTCAAAGATCACACTTCGATCAAACAGTTACAACAACTTCTTAGTTCGAGCGATGCTAGAATAATTTATTTTAAAACTTAACTTCTCCTATTCAGGATACTAATACTTTCTTAATATTATAATTTATTTAAAGCTTAACTTCTCCTTACAGGATACTAAATTTCTATTATTGTTTCTTTAAAAAAATGATATTACAAAGATTAACAAATCAAGTGTACCGCACATATAATTCAATTTTAGTTTAATTTTTCTTTTGAGTGGTAAAAGGTTGAACTGTAACTGAAATAACAATTGCTTATATACTAGTTTTTTCTAACCTTGAAAATTGAATAACTAGACAAATCTTAAAATATTTACAAATATTCTATAAATTTTATTAAAATGACTATTATAATAATCAAAAAAATTATTAATTTTAACCAGAGTATTATTTTTAATTTTTTATTAGATTTTAAAATTTAATTTATATTTTTCGGAACCCCAACAATATATATAAAAATAATTATAAAAGAAAAAAATATATATAATAAAAAAATGTTGCCGAAATGGCATTTAAAAACCAATTGTGAATTTAAAGTACCACATCATAAAGGTTTGTTTTTTTCGAGAATTTTTTGCGAATGTAAAGGCCGTTTGTGATTGACCTTATATCATAATAATCATTGATTGATTAAATGTAGTTTTTCTTCTTCTATGGTATGATGGAATTGTGAAAAGTTTTAGTTGCTCGTGATCGATCGTCAAATTAAAATCAAGGGAAAAATATCGTTATTGAATTCAGAAGTTTTTGATAAATATTTCAATTCGAGATCCGAAGGAAGTCGCATTGCTGCTTTAATGCTCCTTATTCATTCGCCGAGACTCGAGATTTCTCAGAGAGGCCGGATCGATCTTTTTTGTGAGCGACTGCTAGACGACGATACCGGCATGGGAATGATCGACTGCGATCATAACGGGGATTGGTAATCTGCACAAGTGGAATGGTTCTGATTTCGGGTGAGATACCGGTTGATCTTCCACCTAGACCCGAAAACCCCCACCTTCGCCATTGCGCGACTGCCACGCCAAGCCAGCTCGCACACCATCAACGACACGGATCTATGTCAACTGGTCGTGGAAAATTTGTCGGTACACAATTCGTCGGCGACAATTGGTCGGGACGATAATTCGTCTAGGAGACAATTGGTCAAGGGCGACAATTGGTCAAGGCGACAATTCATTGAGGGCGAAAATTCGTCCGGGATTTATGATCCGGGCAATTCATCCGGGATTTTTTGTCCGGGTAACAATTCGTCGGGGATTTATGGAATTTTTTGCATGACAACTTTTGAAAAAACATGGAGTCTCAATTGAGTTTATACCATAAAAAGTGGTGACCCGATAAAATAGCGAACGACAAAATAGCGCCGACATAATAGCACTATGAAAATGAAAAGCTCAGGTAAATTTCAGAAAATAATGAAAAATTCAAGTAAAATTTAGAGAAAATGAAAAGTTTAATTTTAAAGTATTATTAAAAATATTAAACGTAAAGTTTTTAATTTGATTTTAATCTTAAATAATATTTAGTTATTTAAATTCCGATCAAAGAAATGAAAATTAACTAATTCTTCATAGCCAAAAAATATATTTATATTTTCTTTATATTTACAATTATGTTTACATTTTATTCTATTATTTTATATTTTATTATATACAGATTTTTTTTCTAAAATTTACTTGAATTTTTAATTTTTTCAAAAATTTACCTGAATTTTTCATTTTTTTTAAAATTTACTTGAATCTTAAAATTAAAATTCGAAAGCAAATTAAAATTGTTTATTAATTTTGACGGATTAACCGTCATCTTCCGAATAACTAAAAAATCAGTTGTTTTGAAGATAATATCATAAATCCCCGACGAATGATCGCTTCGACAAAAAATTTCCGGCGAATTGTCACCCTTGACGAATTTTCGCCCCAACGAATTGTCGCCCTGACGAATTGTGTCCCGAACAATTTTCCACGACCCAACGAAACTTCACAGGAATCATGTATGATCTTGCCTTATGAAGAAAGTCCCATACAGCATTTGTAAGTCTACCAGTATAAATTGACTAGGTAGAATATGCATATTTTGATAGAGAAGTCAAATATCTACACTGTAATGCTTAGAGAGTTAGAGATAAAATTCCTAAGGGTTTTTGTTAATTTATCCTTATTATTATGCGTAGAAAGCTTAGAAGTTGCAATACTCCCAACGTTTTGGTACACAAAAACAGAGTAACACTAGGACTGGTATAACGGAATTTCACTGTAATACGTGAAATTTCTTGATATCTCGTATGGCGTGCTGAGTTTTGTGCCACCAATAGTTACGTTCATCCTCATAGTGGTTGTAGGGCCAGTGAAATATATCATTGCGGTCTACTGTTCGGTTCGATAGAGAGCGTCAAGAGTCACATTAGCAGCTTCTACAATGTTTAGGTCAGTTGATTGTACAATATATCTATCTAATACAGATGTGACACCAACTCCCCTGTTGTACGTTGTGAACGTATTTTCAAGGAAATTTCAAATTGGTTTAATTATTTTCCTAATCCTAATATCCCATAATGTGACAAATTCTGTAAGTTCTCCAAATGAAATGAATATGCTTCGAAACTGAAATGTAAATTTCTAGTATTCGAAAAGTGTGTATGCATGCAGTTTCTGTCAGGTGGTTAGCAACATGTTAATATGATTCAAGTCATTGATTATGTTGTCCATAAATTTTTGTGGAGTGTATGTTAGTATATGTGCAACAATATATATATATATATGACATTGTCAATAAATTTCTTGATGATTTTGCCTCTTAAATCTTGTGTTAGTTTACTGTTTAAGTGAAATATCAAATAAGAAACAAGCAAGAAAATTCTAAAAATATTTTAAAAAATCAAATAAATCGCTTAAAATCCTGAAAATTGAATCAAGCACTATCTTTAAATTGATACTATAAATTACTTTTGATAGAAGTCATCGTAAGTTTTGCAATCAGGGATTTAATGATGATGATTAAATCCTTTAGCAAGACCTTTACTTTATAAACCCCACAACTGTTAATCCCTTCTATATACGGGATATCGTATTTAGCTGAATTCTTGGTCTTTTTGAATTCATTGGTCTTTTTTGAATCGATTTATACTGACTGGTTCTTCCATAAATAGGAATTGACACTGACAAGTGGATAATTTATGGGCTTTCAAAGAATAAATCTGTTTTCCTCCGTTCAAGCAATTTAAGTTGCAATGAAAAATGTTGTACATCAACTTGCTCATTGTTTGCTGCCGGAAGTGTTTTCCTATGTCCGTCACAGGAACTGGTTCGGTATATTTTCGTTTACCTTCCGCAATTTTCAGCTCATTATTGTCATTAAATTGTCCAAAGGGTTGCACTAACAAAAAAATGCTTCTGATATAATAATATAAATAAAATAAATTCAATCATTATTGTTTTATCTCTTAAATTCAATTTAATAAAAATATTAACTAATAATAATAAACCAATCAAATTAATTTAGAAAAAATTTTTTTTTCAATTTTAATTATTTTTCATAATAAAAGTTATATGTATATTAGGCATATACAGGGTGCGGCAGCTATTTGAGAACAAAATGACATAAAGTTCAAAAAATGAATATACAACAGAAAAATAACATTTATTACAATTTAAAATTTTACATATATTAACACGTAC
>MQRK01197635.1:44235-56799 GCA_001938485.1 Girardia tigrina | reverse complement strand
CATTATTAAAATAGAATCTCTTCTATTTCAAAGGACAAGTTTTCTGCTTTACAAAAGGGTTTTGATGCACAGTATGAGCAATAAATCTGTGAATCATTATTGACAAGATATTACAACTAATTAACTAATAATAAAATGGACACACTAAGTCTGGCTCAATTTTAAAAATCTTTAAATAAAATTTTAAAGAATTTTGCAATTAATATCCTATTAAGTCCTTAAAATTTTAATATTTGTTGATAAAATCTCCCATTAATTAACATTTTGCTATCTTACACATTACATTATAATTGCTGATGAGGGAAAATGAAGTTCCGGAAAAATGTTTTAACAAAATTATTTTCAAAAAGATCAAATTAGCGTTTACAAGATTCAATAACACACACACACACATATATATATATATATGTATATTATACAGACGTTTTGAAACAAAAATTACATAACCGAATCGTAAGATTTTCTCAAAAAAAAGGTATGATACAATTTTTCAAATTTACCCAATAAAGCCGAAAAAATATTCAAAAATTTTAAGAATTCAGAGTCTTCTTTAAAAAAATGAAAAAGTTCATCTCATAAACATCAAAATATTGAGATTTCACAATATTAGAAGACTGTAATTGCTTTGCAATCATCAACAAATTAATGGCTCGAGAAACTTCAAAATATCAAAACAAAACTGTAATTGTATTAATTAAAAAATTTCTCAATCGATAAAAATTTCATTTTCATTAACGAACAAGAAAATAATAATTGTGGTATAATCGATCGAGCTAACAACTCACTCTGATTGCATGTTCAGAGTTTTCAAATTTTGTCGAATAAATCCAACACACACATCTCTCTTTTCAATGTACAGGCACACCAACTCGGTACATTGACATTTCTCTCTCTCTAACTGGCTAACATACACATTGTGATCAAAAATGAAAACGAGTCACATAATTAGAATTATTTAAATTATAATTAACTGACTTGAATTCAGTTGATTTTGAAATTTATTAAAATATTTTATTTAATTTAAATTTTAAATGTATTTCATTTTCTTCTATTTACTTATTTTAATTTTTTGACATTTATACATATATATATATATNNATATATATATATATCACAAGCGATTAAATTTTCATAAAAATAATCATAGATTGTCATTCAAAACAAGTGATAATATTCTCGATTTGAATTGTCATGGGATGTATGCTGGTCTAATCGGGTAGAGGAAAGAAGTATTCTTTACAATAACGATAATAATAATATAATAACAATTTAAATCTGAAGTCCGAAATAATAAATATAATGCATAAATATATATATAATAAATATTTAATAATGAATAGATTATTTTATTTTCTATAATTACTCTCACTTTTTATAAATAAAATGAAGACTTAATCTCAGTTCTGATAACAGACATCCAATTTTATATGCTTTATTGGAAATTGGGTTGATATTGATTTAAACAAAAAAATTGATATATGATATAACAATGATATATTCGATTTTTAACACTTTTAATTTATTATGTTTATTATTTGTATTTTTTGTAATTTTTAAATTCATTTTGTATTTAATATTAACAAATATATAATTAAAAGTTTCTTTTTAAAATGATGGAATAAAAATTATTTTCATATTTGATTAACTTTAGTCGTATACATCTTTAGAAAACATTTTCCATCTTTTCTGAAGATTTTAAAGTTATTTTGTTGAATAAAATATAATTTTTGAAACTTGTCTCTTGCGCGATATGGAGATATTTTATATTTAGTAATTTACATTTTCAAATGTTACGGTTCTAAGGTATTTTTCAATTAAAATTTAAAATCTAGAGATCCTCAACTTCTTAATAATCTGGATCTTACAGACAGTTTAACTTGAGAAAATATATTTACAATGGTATCAAGAATAGAGATTAATGTTCGAAATAAATTATTAAGGATGTTTAGAGAGTGAGGGAATAGTATTTTTATTAATGGTACAGGGTTTTACCTCTCATTTCGTAATAGAGGAAACATTATTTCGTGATTGAAGAAAAACATCATTTCGTAACAAAAAAACAAAAATAAAGTTAAATTATTCATTTATAAACTGCATAAAATTTAAACATAAAATAAAAAAGTCCAATACTTAATATAAAATTTTTATTTAGTTTCCATCAATAATTGGTTCCGAGTGTAGACATTTTGACAAAAATTTCCTTTCCTCTATTACAAAATGAGAGGTACAATCCTGTAAAGACAAGGGGCTGTATCCAAATAATCTCAATCTTTTACATTTTAAATAATTATCCTTTAACATTTTTATATGAAAATAAATAATAAACAAAATTATTAAACAATATTATTAACCAATTTTTTTTAAATAAAATACATTTAGTTTAATATTAAAAATAAACTAACACTGTAAAACATATCTTGTATATTTGTACATTATATATATTATATAGTTGAAAACAGTTTCCTCTAATATTGCAAAAAATATTAAATAAAATAATTAAAATTTTTCAACATTTAAAATAAAAGAGTTCTAGGAAAATTCGAAAGATTAAACCATTCTGTAAGAATTATCTTAAGACAACTTTGTTCTTTGTGTGACGAAACTATCTTATTTTATATAATGAAAAGAAGATAAACTTAATATTGCAAAAAAAGAATATTTATTTTTATTTAGTATATTTAGTTGCAAAAGAGTTTGCTTTAAATCCAACAGATGTTTGTCATGCAAAAACAATTATTTCTTTTGGCTGAGATTTAAACATACGTCTGAATAATTATTCAAATTTAATCAAAGTTGAAAAATTAGATATTTTATAATTAATTATTAAAATAAATATTCATAAAAATAATTTAAAAGTAATAAGTGGAAAATTTTATTTATTTTAAACAGTAAGAATATAAATTTGATAATAATCATTAACGAAAAAGTTTACGTAAATCTTATTTGTCCTTTCGATTTTTAGTAATATAATAACTATAAGAGGTTTTCTTCCTGTGAATATTAAGGATAATTGTTAAGATTTTGTGCTCACGAAAATATTTGAACGTTATTTTTTAAATATTCTATCTAGATAAGAATTTTTATGATAAACAAATTCATCTAATTTAATAACCAATAATTTTGTCCAATAATTTTATTCATTTGTATATGAATGCAAAATAATGATTATATAATCGATTAAATGAAATCACGCTAATCAAAAATTCTCAATAAGCTGTTTGAGACTGCCGATCGAACATTGATTTTAAGGCAAGGTGACCTAATTAAAAATGCCACATATGAAATTCTCCCCAATAACTACCGAAATTACAGCATGGATAAAAGAATGTCCTCAATGTGAATCGATCGATCCCGCAACAGTAAAATAAGAGAAAAGCGACTAGGGCGTCAAAGGGACGTTGCAACGCCTAGCCACGTGACACACACCACCTAGAGTAAGTTTATGGTTATGATTGACCGCGGTCCAAGGCAGTTCTCCGTGGAGCTGTGTATCGCGATCAAGGCGGTGTTTAATGAATTTGGCCGCCCACAGGAGCTACTTATGGACAATTTTGCAACTAAACGGGGAGCACTAGTCAAGAAGTTGCTGACGAAAACGGGTGTACAGATCCGGTTTCGGGGTGCCAATCGACCAAATGGAAACAGTATTGTCGGATGCCACAGGACCATAAAGCGCATGACGGCGTAGAGTGGAAAGCCGATCCAGGATATGATAGCGCGGTACAACACTATTCAAAATTCAGTCAGCATAATTTCGAAATCGACGGTTTTCAGGCAGAATCGGCGAATCTTATTGTCGTTCGACTTTGCAAACCGCTTCGCCGAAGACCCGGAAAGTTGTAAAAACTGTGGAGCTGCAAACAAGGGATATTGTTTGCGTGAAACCAGCAAATTCGAGATGCACTACTATGTGGAGACAATCAGTTGTGGAAGAAATACACACCCTCATCAAGTCGTGATCAAAAGAATTCCGAATCATATGTCACATGTCAGATGCACCCCTAAAGAAAGATTAATACCGGCCGATGAGGAGTCAATGAGGCCGAACTCCGATCGCCCAGGAACAAACGGTTATAACGACAGTTCTGATGAACAGTTCAGTACCGGATCAATGTACTGGAAGATTTATAATAAAACTGAAAATAAATATTTACTCGTAAACACAAACTGCCAAATAATGTCAAAACTGATTAACTTTGGATCTTCGTCAAAACAAGGTGTATTGGAATTAGTCTTTTTCTATTCTATTTCAAAATTAGAATGATATTTGTTCAGTCAATATGAAGTAAAGTAAGTCGGGTATTCGATTGTTTGACGTGAATCAAGTTGATGCCGAGTAAATTGTCGTAAAAAACAGTAGTTAATACTAAATTCGTTTAAAATAAAATAATAAATTTTAATTTTTAAATATTTGTAATTATGATATTTATTTGTAATTATATTTTTATTTCGCTGATAAAAATCTAAATAGTTTAAAAAATTATTAACATTTTTAAAATTTTATTTTTCAAATTTTAAATGAAATTAAGAATATGATTGAAAAAATTAAATATTTAAAATATTTAAAAATTGAATATTAAAAAAATAAGATATTTTCAAAATTTTCAAAAATAGTTAAAATATTATAAAATGTTTATTTAAAAACACAAAATTAAAAAAAGCATATAATATTTCATTTGAAAAACAAAATTTAAAAAAAAATATTTGACAATAGAGATCGGTGGATTGATTATTAATTAAGAAGATATTTGAAAATTTTGTTTGAAAATTTTTTATAAAAAATGTAAAATAAATTGAGTAAAAATGATTTCTGAAATTGATGTTACAAACACCTCTCACAATAATAATAATTCATATATGTAATAATAATAAATTTAATTGTTAATGGATATGGTACACCACAGTATGACAAGCCACATTATACTGTCTGGAAGTAATGTTACTGTGAGGAATATTTTAGATTTGGTATGTTGAATTTTGTATGTTGAGTTTGGACATGCCTAAAGAAACTGGGGATAAATGGCAGAACATTGAGAATGATTACTCAATTTCATGAGGGATTCAAGGGCTTAATTGGTGAACATGAGTTCACAATGTTCACAGGCGTAAGACAGGGTTGTGTTCTGGGACCGATATTGTTTAATATTGTGTTTGACAGAGCACTCAAACTAGCAGAAGCAAATGGCATGACATGAGGGGTAATATTACGAAATGAGGACAGAACCGAACTTAAGATCAATCATTTATCGTATGCAGATGACCTTTGTCTCATTGAGAAAGACTATAATGAGTTAACAAGAAATCTACGTATTCTAAACGGAGTGTTCCAGCAACTGGGTCTAAAGATCAACATAAAAAAGACCAAGATTATGATTCTAAATGGTGACTCCAAAATACAAACAGCATGTTACGAGATGATGTCTGGAATTGAATGGGTTATCGAGTTCTGTTACCTTGGATCAATAATATCTTCTAACGGAACTTATGAGGCAGATATCAGAGAGAGAATAAGGAAAGGGTACGGAAAGCTACAAACTTTGATGCCTATCCTGAAGTGTCCAAACCTAACGATCCGAAGCAAGCGAAAATTGATTGAGAGTTGTATACTACCTGTAGTATACTATTGGTGTGAAAATAGGAGGACTACCGACACTGGTAAATAAACTGCAGAGCCTACACACTCATGGTACTCGACTAGTGTTGGGGATAAGGAAGGATCAGAAGATCAGAATGGATACCATCACAATTGGGTTACCTCACCCAATGGACATTCTAGCTAAGAGACGACTCCCGTTCTACGCTCTCTTAGCTACTGGCAATGGACCGATGATCCTGAAAAGAGTCATTGAATCCTCAATGACAGAATGTAAGAAAATCTCAGGAAGAAAGAAGCAACAAATCAAAGAATGCCTAAGAGTCGACACGGAATGGCTTTTTGGAGAACCGCTTCCTTTGATGATTTCTTAATATTAATTCAGCAGTAAAGCGCTCAACTCAAGTTGAAAGATAGGATCGACTCAATAATATGCTAGAGGCGAATAATTGGGTGAAGATCAAAAGACATGCCAAAACTTATCAGACCGCGGATGAAACTGTTTCAATGTTCATACGAATCTTGTTTCAGGGAATTCACGGAGCAGACAGAATTAAATCGACACGAGAAACAAGATCATAGACCAAGAGTCCTTCAAGAAGAAGAGGCGGAAGGATTCAATTGCCATCTATGTCGAAAAAACTACAAGACCAAAGGATGGCTCATCAGACATTTCAAAACAGCGCAAAAAATTGAAGATGAACAATTAGTCCAAATTTTTCCGAGCAGAACCAATCAGTCCAGACAATCAGAAGAAGGGAATCAATCACTGAACGCGATACCAGAAGACAANGTAACTCAAGTACCAATCGTCAATCAGAATGCTGCTTCGATAGGAGAGTTAGAAGCGAGTCCTTTAGAAACCCATCTGGACATCCGCCTTACAGATCTAACTGTGAGAGGAACCTTCAGATGCCAGTTTTGCGGATGTGTAAAGTCCACGTACACAGCCAAAGGGATGCAGAATCATCGGACTACTATCCATGACTGGTCGTTTCTGACTGGATTGCCAAAGCGTGCGCGGAAGCGAAAGGCTGACGTCCCTGTAGGAGGCCTATCGGGGAGCTTATAGACTTATTTGGTTTGGGTGGACCATCTAAAGAGCCTATAGACTCAATACCATTCTTGAAAGAGATGGGAGGCAATGTTGAGTTTAGTATTTGGAAATGTGCTTCTCCCACCCAGATGGAAAATCGACATTTTGGATGTTTACGATGAATAGTTATTTGAGCATAATTTGCATTTTAAATTACAGCATAAGATATTTAAAAAACTTTAAAAATATTAAATAGTTTTAAATTTTAATATTAAAAATTTAAATAAAGTAAATAACTTTTAACTAATTTTTAAATTAATAAAATAATTTTTTTTCTAAAAATAAAATCATTTTTAAAATAAAATTAATATGTAAATAAAATTATTACTAAAATTACAAAAATAGAACTTTAAAAATAAAATCTGAAAATAATGAAATTTTGTTCGAATAATTGTGTATTAAAAAAAAACATTAACAAAAATTTATCAATTTAGAACGATGTCAAATTCTGAGTGCATGGTTGAGAGTTGTTCAAAGACAATTCAAATTGCATTGAAAATAAATGTTCGAAAACCCATGTTGGTGTTCTTAATAGTTACAATAGTTCTTTTGAAATCTAAGTTTGAAATTGAAAGTGGATCGATTTATTTGAGAATAACATTTGTGTAACTACTTTTTGTCCATTTAAACTGCGCACTTTGCAATTACAACTTTCTGGAGATCGAATGATTAGTTTTTACTATTCCTTAATATTTTGTTTATTTTTTGCATAGTTTAGTCTTTTATTAATACCCAAAGTAGTGATTCTCAAAAGACCATGGTCACACACTGTTTACAGGAAACGTTCCCCTTCATGTTCTCAAGAAGCATAATCTAATATTTTTCCTTTATTTCATAATCAAGTCTTTTCGTAATGACATGCAAATGCACTTAAGGAGGCGACGTCTTCTTGGTGAATTTTCTGTCTCTTATTTATTTAATAGTTATGTTGTTCCTGATAGAAAATTGTATATTATTTTAATAAGACAATAACGTTTTTGTTAAGCAAATTTAAAATATTGAAACATTAGTCAGAACACTTTGAACGGTAGAAATTAAGTATAGATGAGTATTAACCGATATAAAGAGTAACCTAACCATATTCTATCATCTTGCAAATATAATAAAGGTAACTTAGATTAACTAATGCTTTCACGTAATAAAGATTTTAATGGTTTTTATTTATCAAGGCTATTCAGTATTTTTTGTCTCCTTTTAAACATAAAGATACTTTTATAAATATGAGGATAAAATAGTATACGGCTTGTAGTGAATGGGTAAAACTTGCAATCTCTTAAGCATTATTAATTAATACAGTTAAATATTATTAAAGGGACCGACCAAAAAGGATGTCACGTCTTGAAGAGGCAAAGGGTCAAAAAATTGTTACACTTTTGTATATGGGAAAGAGTTTTAAAGTCTCTATGAAGTCCTATTTCGCAAAACAAAGTTTTAATAATTGCATATGTGATTCTTTACCTTTTCAACTTCAAAATGAACATAGTAAATTTCAAAATAAGAATAGTAAATTTCTAAATCGATATATCGAAAAAAGTTTCGAACTGAGAAAACACATTTTATAGTAATCTACCCATTAATTTTATAGTAAATTATCAAAATATTACTAATTAAAAGAAAAAAAATTAATATAAAATGCCTAACATTAAGAAATCAGAAAATGAAAAGAAAAAGATACAATTGTTAACTATTGTGAATTCAAATGGAGACTGGAGGGCACTTGCTCGAGAATTACAGGTTCCCCTATCAACAGGTAGCAGACAACAAGTGTGGACAAACGGGGAGGTAAAAATTTTATAGAATTCAAAAAATTCATTTGAATTATTTTGTTGAATTGATCGACAATAATTGCCGGATTACATTGGAAAGATTGGTTTTGGTTTTGAAATAAAAGATTTTCATTTTTGATTTCAAAGACGACAATTTCAAAAAAATTCGATTCTCTTTGTTACTCTCTTAAAAATGGGCGATACGTTGAAATAATAGAGAGAATAAAGAAAGTAGACAAAACTTTGTTGAAAGTCTAGACTCTAGAGTTTCAATCACAAAATGTGCCAATTATGTTTATGAACGAAACAAATTTAAACATCCATATTTCAAGAGCACATGGTCGATCAGTCAAAGGAATAAGATGTACAACTATAAATGAAGACTTAAAAGGTTCTAATGCCAATGTTATAGGATGTTTATGTAGCATCTGATTTTTTAAAGTAAAGAGAGGCACCTTAAAAAAAGAAAACGCAAAGGCTTGGATGAAGACCAGCCTTCGTGAAGCAATGGTTAAATATGATACCTCTGTTATTATTGCTTTTGATATATCACCCTGCCACAGTAATATCAAAGAAATTTTAGAAAAGCAAGAGTTCTGCGCAAATAAGATACTCAGATTGGCACCGTACAGCCAAATGTTAAATCCGATAGAAAATGTTTGGTCAATAATGAGAATTTACGTGAAAAGAAAACTTTCAGAGAAAATTGTGAAAATACTGAATAATAGGAATTTTGATTTAACCAACAAAGAGCAAAGCATCCTAAGGAAATTCGCCACAGTCCTTAATTTGGAAGATATCCAACATTAAAATTAACTTTTATTGTTTACTCCTGTTATCTGTTATATATTCATTGTCTTTATTGTATAATAATAAATCGGTTCCATTTGATATTTTATTTAACCTTATTATTTCTTATTTTTGAAAGTTACTATTTTCATTTTGAAGTTGAAAAGGTGTAATATTACCCATTTTTCAATGAATGTTTATCTATAAAATGTGACACTAAAAAAGTAATTTAGTTGATTATAAGACCGTAATTGATTTTTCCAATGATCGAATAAATCTTCTGAACAAAACTTGAACTGAAGATTTAGAGTTGCAGTAACTTTTCAACACTACTGTATATTTATTAAAAAAAATAAGAATCATTTTGTAAAATTTATTGCTATTAAAACTATTTCTACAAAGATTTTGTGTACACCCATTTCGAAGAAAAACTTTCTTTTGACACCTTCGTATTTAATAGCAAACAACTGGAGAAACGATTATTAGTAAATTATTCTACGAAAATTTAAAATTTGAATTGAGAAAAATATTTAAACTTAGAAAATAATTAAAAGTTAAAATTTAAAAAAGGTATCTTTTGACACCATTGGTAGAAATACACTTTATGATCAAACGACCATGTGATGAAACGACTGATCCAATGACGAAAAATATTTTTTTATTTTCTCTAACAAAATCAATTTTCAATTCGTATTTCAATTCATTTTCTTGATTATTATTTACAATTGTAATTAATTTTTTTGAAAAATATTTATTTATTTTTGAAATATTTTTAAAAATAATATATTATTTTTTGTTTAGTTCTTCGGTGGATTCAAAATATATCAACTGTAGCAGAGAAATATCATCAAATAATCTAGAAGGAATGGCCTGTAGCGTTTCAGGAATCAGGTGAATAATTTTTGTTTTTGTTTCGAACAAAATTTAGATTAAATGTTTTAAAAATGAGGCTTTTTTGTTTTAAGACACTGAGCTAAAAAATTAATATTACAAATATAATTATTAAAAATTAAAAAATAAATTAATTAAAAATATTTTTATTGAAAAAAAATTAAAATAATTGTTTAATAAAAAAAATAAATAGAAACAAAATCATAATTTTTAATTAGCGAAATTTGTAAAAATTAAAAAAAAATTCTCTAAAAAATATCTAAAAGAATAATTAAATATTTATAATATTTTAACGTATATTTGATTGACATTGAATTAAAACTAAAAATTGAATTCAAACAATAAAGCTTTGAAAATTTGTTTTTCAACCTAAAAATATCATTTAGAACGGAAAGATGATAAAAAGAATTATTTTTCGTCCAATTTTATTAATTAAACTTATTGATTATTACGAGAAATTTTTTTTTTACTTTATTTATTTCAATTATTTCAAAAATGATGAAATTATTCGTACTTATTTTTCGTTTTGTTTATATTGATGTTTTTCGCTTTCATTATTTTTTTTGCAAATGATAGGTAGTTAGCCATTTTTAAATTTTGTTTTCAAATTTTCGATTTCGAATTCAATGCAAAAACCAAAACTCAATTCACCTTTTAAAAATTTTTATATTTTATTCATTTACGTTTTTATTACAATTGATGCAGTTAAACAATCTGCAATTTAATCAATTTATTTTTTTTACAAATTTCAAATATTTAATCAAAAAAACTAATTTTAATTTCTGACAAAACAAATCAATCAGTGAAAATTAAAAAGAGTTCGAGGTAAATAAACAAAAGTAATTATACACATAAATGTTTATAATTAATTGATTCATTAAATTGAATCTTCCAATAGGTACATAAGGCAAAAACTTTAAATAAGAGCTTTAATAACTGTAATAATTTTATAAATGTAAGTTTTTAAATGTTTAAATAAAAAATTTTTTACTAGGGTATACTTTTTGTATAAAATTTGATACGTATTTTGTGCAAATATCTTACTTAAAAATTAAATGAACAAACAACTCATCTAAAGATTCATTTAATAATTTAATTATGGATATATATATATATATATATATATATATATATATATATGGCCCAAATTATTATGGCAAAAAATTTTTTTTATTTTGAAGGCTCTAACCTTCTGAAAAGCGTCCATTTGATATAAAAACATAAATTTAAAAGTTTGAAGACATAATATTAATATTTAGAGGTCGCTCATGAACCTTAAAGATTGCAAAAATAACGTACTTTGCGTTTTTTTCACTATATTTGACACATTCATTTACAAGTAGATATTAAAACATTAATTATAACCATGTAAGTATTTATTACTATAAAACAGATGAAATAAAATTAATATAGTATCCTCAGTTATATTTCAGTTACTTTCCTTTGGCATTATTGTGATATCAATGTACGCTTGCTAGCTTTTGGGAAACGTTTTCGATTTTTTACAACAACTTGCAATAGAAACTGCAACTGATCTTCATCTTTAATCAAGGATCCTGAATACATTTGTATGAGAGCTATACCTCTTTCAGCATGATCATTTTTAGCTGGTAAGTTAGAAACAGCTTTGGCAGCAACCTGATAATCGATATTCTCTATCCACTATGGGAGGGTAATTTGAGAAATCCATATGGGATTCTCAGCTTAGGAAAAAATGTGAAATACTCTTCTCTATTACAAAGTCAGCAACTGATTTCTTTTGAAGTTCATATGAGGCAACTATATCTAACTTAGCCGTTTTTGTTGGATCATCTTCAGGACTATCAACTTCAAATACAGCTCTAGCCATTTAATCTTTGATATCACAACCATAAGATTTATCAAACAATGCCAGACCCACCAAAATTTCAGAAAGATACCACAAATGCAACAGCATTTTACGGATTTGGCACTTTAAATAGCAGAATTTATTGATCTATATGTCATTAGGATAATAAGCAGCTGAAGATCATTGTTAGGTATTTCTGTTACAATGGGTACTTTATACCAGGTTTAAACATACACTTTGGCAAAAAATATGCATAGATCAAGTAGCCCTTTCTCCTTTCTCATTGTTACGGTAAATTGCGAACGAAACATCCATACTTTAAATTTATATATAAACTTAGCCATCTACCTTGCTTTGTGCCATCAAGCTGGTGCCCAGCAGTAAGGATCCGAGTATCTCCGTTTAGGTTCAAAACTTTGGTTTTACCAATGTTAATTTTGAGACCTAAATCTAAAAAAGATGCATTTAAAATGTTCAAATTATTATCAAGTTGTTCCAGTCCGTGTCGATGAGGCAGAGATCGTCAGCATAGGCTAGTCTGTTGATCTCAAGGAAGCTTCCATCTTCATGTTTCATCATCACTCCTCCAGAGAGACCGTTC
>MQRK01197635.1:10912-26503 GCA_001938485.1 Girardia tigrina | reverse complement strand
ATCGAAAAATTTAATAGATTAATTCGTGGCGGGAAAATTAAATTAACAGAAAAATTTGTTTAAATGTGTGAATTTTTGTTATAGTAATAAATTTTGGTGTTAAAAAAATGAATCCTGATATTGAGGTTGCTACCACTTCTCACACACTTGTTATTGTGTATAATTTTAGCAAAAATGGTAATAAAATAAAAATTTGATACAATCTAGTTTTCAAGATTTAACTTTTTTCCGTTTGCTGCCACTTTCCAACACAGGATCAACCGAAACAGCATATCGAATATTTTGCCGTCAATCCAATTCTGAATTCAAATTTGACTTCACGCAAAAATCCATCAAAAATACAGACTTTAATGTTATAAAAAAATCAACGTATTATATTACAAGATCATTCAAATAATAATTCACAAAAATTTAATTTTATCATCCTATAAAAATGATTTATAATTAATTTCGACAATTGCTTAAATAAACTCGCTTACATTACATCTTTATTATTTCTTGAAATTCGCGATTTGTTAAATGTAACGATGATAAACGTTATGTACTCAGAATCCACTGAATCCAGAATCGTCAATCTCACCAAGCGACTCGTTCCTGATTAAGAAAAATCGAGCAAAGACCGGCCCGGTGGTCTTACACGAAACAATCCCTATTAAAGGAACTGAATCACGGGAATGCAGAGGTCACTCGAATTTCGCTACTCGATGGTCCTTCATGTCGTTTAGGTAAGGCGTTCCACTATGAAACAAGGGTAGAAACTGGGCGTTACTCGTCTGATAAACTTTTATCACCAATTTCATTTTTGATCCATTTGGAATATATGACGAAAAGTTTTAAAAATATGAAATAGTCAAAATTACATGATTATCTTTAAGACCACATGAAACTTATCAAAATGAGTCTGTAATTAGTTTGATAGATAAATCCATTTACCGTCTGCAAATCGTTTTCCAAATTATAATATAAAATTTCAAAATACAAATTATAAAATTTTGGTCGTGATGTAAGTTAATAAAATAGCAAATATTTTGTTTTAATTTTACCTCAATAAATAACTTATATATTAGGTTATCCTAAAAAGTTCCCGGCCAAGAATGAAAAATACAATTTTTTGTGCAAGAATTTATTTTAAATAAATAACAATTAATCTTCAAAGTACAGTCTATCGTTTTCGACTACTTTCTGCCAACGGTCTGCAAGCTTTCGGATCTGATCAAAGTACCATCGAATTGAAGAACTCTTGACATGCTTGTTCAACTTCATCGAATGCTTCGAAACGGTGGCCTTTCAAGAAGTGTTGCATGGATCGGAAGAGGCCATAGTCGGATGGAGCTCAATCAGGGCTGTAAACAGGATGTGGCAGGATTTCGACTCCATCCAACTCATCGAACCTGCCAGTGGTCTTCTTTGCGGTATGCGGCTTGACATTGTCTTGCTGAAGCATTGCACGTTTTCGATTGATTAAGGCAGTGTACTTCTCCTTGAGCTTCGCGTAGACACGGTCCAGATGTTGACAATAGAGCTCTGCATTGATGGCTCAAAAAGAAATTTGAAAAAAATTGTATTTTCATTATTGACTGGGAACTTTTAGGACAATCTAATAAGATTATGAAAATAATTTCATTTATTTTATTATTATTTTATCGTATCAGACTTTTGGACAACATTCTTAAACGTTTTTTCTTATAGATTGATGTTCTTAAATGCAAAGAATTGTAATACTGTGACATACCATTCTAACGGATTTAAAATCGTTAATATTCGCTCACTGCATGCCGTTGTAAAATCAACACTGTCTACACGATATATTATTTTTCTAGTGGCTACACATTATTTTTTTCGAGACTGGTAAATATGAACTTGGCGTAGATATATAGAAGATATCGAAAATATATTTTAAAAAATGCATTTAAGGTTAACATTTGAAGATTATATTAGAGAATTTAAGGCTTACATGTAAATTCATATTTAATATTAATCATTTATCAAAGTATTAAAGTTGGTAACAAATATTCGAAAAAAACACTTGAGTTTAAATGGAGTTCAAAATAGTTATTATAGTATTAATATTCAGACAAATAATTTAAAAAACTAAATTGGTAAAATTAAAACACTAATAATAATAAGAAACGAAAACAGATTTAGTTGAACGAACTGCTAATCTTCAGAATGACGAATATAATCCTTCACAACACATTCCTATCTTAAAGAAATTTAAGTAATAATGTTGTAAAAAGGTCTAAAAAATAAATCATTTTTAACATGGTACTCTCCAAGGATCTCAGGGTTAATCAACCGACCTGGTGAAATAAATCCTATTTCTTAAAGTTAATTCAGTTAAATCTTAATAAGAAAACATTAAAATAAGCATCATATAAATTTGATACTCTTATTTACGCTGCCTTTTCTCTGTCGAACGATTCCATCATATTGAAAAATTACAATACATTACATAGCAATTATTACTTCACGTACATAGACTTTTATATAACAAATACATCTTTAATAAACCATAACTCTGTTCTTTATTTCCACTGTTTTATTGTCAAGCTGATAAAGAATGTCATCCCGTGGAATCGGTTGAGAATCGCCAATGGAATTATTAATTCATTGAATGTTCTCCAGAAATTGTTTTTCAGAGAATTTGGATTCAAACTTTCAATAAAAGATAATTTATTGGAAAAAACGAGGCTTACAATCATGGCCACGAAGTTGAAAGAAGCAAACACCAAAGGTGGTATCAGTTTGAAGGGGTAGGTATTGACTGAATCTTTGGTAAACTTTCTTAACTTTCTACTTGACACAGAATTGATACAATGCGATTGTACAAGAATTTGCAAAGATAAAGAAATATTATTTATTAAATTTATAATATCTACAGTCAGCATATGTTCTTTGATTTCAGCACTGAAAATCCTGATTCCACTGTAAATGATTTGGGCTAATGAAGTAATGTAGTTGAAGTACTGATCGCTATTCAATTCATGATGCTCGAGCTTCTTCCAATGTATAATATCGCAAAAATAATAATAAATTCCGTACACGATTGTTATCCAATATGCGCCAGTGACGACTAAAAGAAAAATACTTCTAATAGTACCTTTAGTAAGGTCGTTTAAGTGGTCGTTTTGCATTGCATTCACCGAGATCGACAGAGCTACCAAAACAATACTGATCACACCAAACGAAAGAAGTGTCGAAAACAGTCGAAATCTCACCACAGAAATCCATTCGAAGAACGAAAATCGTTTGACTAATTCTTCTCTCACTCTTTTGTCTTCATTTTCGTCTTCTGTCTTCTTTAAATCAAAAAACGGATTAATCATAAATATGAACCCGATAATAAAATAATTAATATCAAATATTTCTAATCTTTTTAAAATTGGATCAATCATTTGATTAACTATCTCTATCTGATCCGACTGATTACACTTTGTCGTAAGATTGTTCAAAGAAAGATAATCGGTTTTGAGGTTTATTGCGACTTTCCTACTGAAGATCACCATACATCCGATCATTGATAGAATGATCGTTATTTTTGTACAGAATTTCAGCCAGACATTCGACGATCGAACATTGTTTCGAATGAGAACAATGACAAAAGGTAAAATAGAAATCATAAAGATCAGTTCAATAATTGAACTGAAAATTTCACTGTTATCCTTACATGATGTTGCAATGGAAATGAAGTTTAAAATATAATAAATCATTTCTACCAATGTATAGAGGCACATCAATATCAAAATCGGATAATTTTTTATTTCGATGAGATACCAACAACTTCTGTGGTATCGAAAATATATTAAATAGAAAATAATTGAGATAGAAACAACAGCCAAATAAATTCCTTCTGATATATTATTTATTCTTGCAATATTTATGGGGAATTCTTGAATCTCTAGAATTTCTAAAACAAAAAAGAATACACAAAACGTTTCAAGAACACCTATAAGAATGTCCATTGTAAGATTGCTCCAAATGATGGGTTGATCTTCCAAATCAATACTGCTTGCTTCACGGTTTTGAATAATGGAATGTGACCGCATCAAAAACATATGGTTAAATAAATGTTTTACTCTGTCATATTCCGAATAAGTGTTACAATATTAAACAAATATAAAGATAAATATAATAATTGTTATTCAAAATGTTTTGGACTTTAATTTCATAAAATTTATTTTAAATGGTGAATGAATTCAATCTATAATTAGCGATGAGGAATGCGTATATCGCCGATAAAGTTCGATTAAGGGTTACCGAAATCTATCAGGATTGACAAAGTTAGCAGTCAGAATCACTGTGGAATTTATCAAAGTCTTATTCAAATAATTAAAATGTTTGATTGTTTTATATAATTCTATTTTAATTTGAAAAAATATAAATTTAAGTCAACCAAATTTGACAAAGTACATCAAAATCGCTCTAAATTATACACTTTCTAAAGAGGACAGTCATATAAAGGTGAATTCTTCGGCCATAAAATTTCTGAAGCCGTTAAGTTTTTTTAGATGAATTTAATTGTTAGCTTCATCTATTGATTTAAAATTTACATGGATCATTTTAAGAAGTCAAATTTTTACAATTCCCTCCTTAAAAAAGGGACATTCTTATTTTATACTGCAAAGAATTTTTCATATTGGTTTATGTTCCTTGAAGGTAAATAAAAATTTTTGTTGAAAATTGTAGGTGATCATTTTACATCAGTCATGTTTTAATTTACGTGGAGAAGAGATAGGCGCAATTAGATTACTTGCCTACTGACACACTCAAAAATATGCAAAATCCGCGCCATATGACTTGTACTTAATTATGGTACATATATTATACATACATGTGGTACATATATGGTACATATATTATGGTACAAAAACAGAGATTTGAATGTTATGGCAAATCTCTATTTTTACTATGAAATAAAAGTTATCAACAAAGCTAAACTAGCCCAACTCAATATATCAAGGAATTGCGTTAGGCTAATTTAGTGTTCAAGAAAATAAAACAACTATGTCAAGAGAAAAGTAACGATCAACAAAAAAACTCTTTTAATTCAACACAATAAAATCACATACGAGGGAGAGAGAAAGGCATGGATAAATCTTGATTTCGATTTGTGTTTATTATCCAAAGATTCCAAAGGAACGATCTTCTGTAGTAACAATATCGATGAAAACGTCAGAGAATCACTCGATTGTACAACGAAATTTTGAGGAAAACAGATTATAGAGAGAGATGCACTTTCAGGGGAAATATTGATGAATTGGTTAGCAGAAAATTCCTTTGCAAACCGATTTTACGAAAAAATGTTTCGTAGAAAATGTTCCTATCTTCCAATAAATATTGGCAACATTATACGGTAATTAATTATCTAATTATCAATACATTTATTGATTTTTTTATATTATGTTTGACAAAAATACATAAACAAATAAATAAAAATACACACACACATCACCCACAATGATCAAAAGCAACCATGCACAGGGAATACAATAAAAATATTAAAAGAAATATCGAGAGATATTACAATGTGCACCCTTGCTCCCACGGCTAAGGTCCAAAATATGTTTTAATTGAAAACACAACGGCGAGAAACAGCGAACTCGTGTCATTAGTCCTGTTACAAATTCATATGTGTTTTATTGGTGTTTCATTAATGACTGTTCACCTTTCTGTTCAAATCAGTTCAAAAACGAACCAGATCTACAAACCAAAATTGAAGATATTTTGCAAAAAAAATGAAACTACTGTTAGAAATTAGTTTTTACATTTTTAAATTGTGAAGCGAAATAAAATCTTATTTTATATTATTTGAAAGTAAATACTAAAAATTATTAAATAAAAATTTTCAAAACATTTAATTATTTGATTTTTATTTAATTATTTTCATTTTGTTTTGTTATAAGAAACAGCGCGTTTGTGTAAAGTTATAAATGAGCTGGTTTCAGGTAAACAAGTGTGTGCTTTGTTCTTGATTCCTCACGAAGATAATCTAACATTCTTTTTTTGTTTACAAAATAGATCAGAGCGATTCTCTAAAGCGGAAACGAGAGCAAACATTGATCAGGGGTGCGCATTAAAAAGAAAAAGTTTCATGACTATCACCATGCAATATTGAAAAGCCCTTCAGCCAAAAAGTTGGTCCGAAGGAATTAATCTATCTCTAAAAATGTAGAACATTTTGATGGTTATTATCTTGTGGATATTGGTTTATTATTTAAAAGTTTCGAAGAATGCTTAGTTTGTCAAAACTACCATGAAAAAAGTTTAAAATACACGAGACACGTGTGAATGGACAATCGTCCAAGTTTGAAGTAGTATGTGAAACAAGTAAAATAATCTGCCCACGTAAAACTGCAGAATACTAGGCACACCATCAACGTACCTGAGAACATTTGCCACTTTACATACGCCATGAGATGCATCTGAAAGGGTTTGAAAGAATAGACGAAATTTTGTGAATTTATGGATCTTCCTCCATCAGTTCAAAAAGGCACTTATTTACTGAATATACATCATATTATGAATGCCATTCAAAAAGTTTCTCCAGAGAGTCTGAAAACAGAAATAGAACTGACTGGTGATAAGAACGTCATTGTCAGTGGTGATGGAACACAAGACAAGACTTCACGACTCGAGGACACTGTTCACTGAACTGTGTAGTCACTTTGATTGGAGCAGAGACCGGTAAAGTTTTGGGTGTGGAAGTAATGTCAAGTGAATGCAAAAGTTGTAGAAAATGGGAAGGTGAATTATGTTGAGAGGATTATCAGAAATTGAAAAGTGAATATTCTGACAAGTTTAGGAAAAATCACGAAAGATCTTCTGGAAGAATAAAAGTAAGCAGAATTAGGAAGATAATCTTGCTTTTAGTGGAACTTGATATATTTGAGATGGGGACAGTAGAACGTTTCCAACTGAATCACGAGCTAAACATTACGGTCATTATTAAAAAATTGAATGCGTACCGAAGGTTCAGAAAAGGATGGAAACAAGTCTGAAAAAAAGAGTACAAGAAAAAGGCAATAATGCTGATGAAACCAGAATTTCAGCAGCCCAGAAGAGAGCTACAGCAGCCACATTGGATGCATGCAGATTAGTTCGCAACCTTCGGATTAAATGCAGTGCAAGTAGTTCAAATTCAGATCGACAAGATTACAATTCCGGAGCGTTTTGATAAGTTAATGATCATTTAATATTTGTTTATTGAGTATTTTTGTCTTATTTTCTTTTATTTTGGTTACCTCAAAAACTTTAAATTTACAATAATGGTACAGAATAATAAGAGAACAGAGTAAAGAAATTAAATGCCATTTCGCTGCAGTGTTCTAATAGTGATCCAAAAATGACCTGTATGATATCTAACGGGTGATTGTTTACTTTGTGGACATTTTTATATGTTATTTAAGCGATGATAAACTACCTTATGGAGATTAGAATTAGAGTATATTGAATTTCGTACCTGTCAAAATCGTCTCTTGCTACTGACCATGGTCATTGTTTCAGATAATGAGGTGATAAAGAATTTTAAAAAATTGCAAACTTTATACCTTAATTCTTCAGTCTGCTAAATTTCACCGAGTGTCTTAATCATTTATGAAGGAAAAGTTCAGGGACCTCTGAGTGCAAGACCAGATTGAACGTACCTCCGCGCGGTTTCCCTGGGTAAGTAGAGTTCTCTTCTCTAGGCTAAAGCGTCCTGAGCTGAGCGATTTGCTGTTTGAAAGGTCGGCAGCCAATGTATCGGTATTGGACAAGCAAACCGGCCGATGTTGATCCCACGCACAGAAATTATTTGTTACAAAACTCATTCCCGATCGATAATGATTTTGTGAGAGCCTCAGGTAGTCTTCATTATAAAAAAAAACATGTGTAAGATAAGCTAAGAACTAAGCTTCATATCTTGAAATCTGATTAGACTTTACAAACATACATGTTGTCTTCAAAGTAGTTTTATCAATTAAATGTATTTGAAAATAAAATCAAGAAACTTGACATTTTTGCTGCTCATGATAGTTCTGGAACAGACTCGTAAGCAGCAGAGTCATTAAAATGAAAAGACGAGGTTGAAAAAACTTTGCAAGCAATATCTAGATATTAAGTGTATTCTTCAAAAGTTAGAAAAGACAGCCCACGAATAGAAGAAAGTCAGCTTGGTTTTTGAAAAATATGATTGACATAGTCTGTTTTAATTCTGCAGCTCATGAAAGAAGAGAGGAAGACATTTATCTAAACTTAAGAAATTTAAGGAAATTCGGTCCATATACGGTTTTTTTTAAGTGTAACTCTAGTATGGAAGGAAAATTTCACTTTAAACATGCTAAAGTTCATCTAATTAGAGCTCAAAATGACAAAAATGATTTTCACAGCATCAATTCATCATTAAGAAAAAATATCATCACTTCTTAGTTCTAGACAGGTCAGTGTTTAGGTCCTGATGAGAAAACAAGAGTTCTAAAAGGATTTACTGCTACATATAAGCATGTCACAATGATGCATGTGGACTACAAAATTAGTTCGCGTGATCAATATTTCGTTACTTCAGAAGGCTTGAAAGTTTATCATTCAGTTATAGCTCAAATTTTTATGATGTTAAATGCTCTAGAAAAATTGAAGGCTGTTGGTTATATTGGTCCCAATTATGTTACTGTATGATCTGGCGTACACTTCAGCTGAACTGCACATAGTCATGGTCTGCTATTTTACCATTTATTTCAATTTCTTGAATTCACTAAATCTGATAATTTTGTTAAGCCAATGATTGCCACTGTGAGGAGCTTTGGTGAGTTCATAAAATTTTTAAATGTCAAAATGTGATCAAATTAATAATTAAACAATTACATTTGGTAAAGTAGAATTATAGATAGTTAAAATAAGATATTCCCAATTTAATGTAAAAAATTAATTTCTATAAATATAAATAAATTTTACGGTAGGTTTATAAAAATTTAATTTAGAGTCAATAAAAAGATTTATTATAGAGTAATTTAGAAAATTTGATTTTGATGGGAATATAGAACTTCATATTTAATTTTTGAAATGTAAGTAGCGTTTATGCCACTTTCATTATTATCCAATTCATAAGTCATGCTTTATCACCACAAAATTTATTACTATCACAACTCCCAATTTTCAAACAAATTTTCTTTAATTAAAATTCATGACTCGCCTCATTAATTTTATTTTACTTTCAATTTGTAAAAAAAATAATTTATTATATTCTATAACTTATTTTTGATATTTTGCAATTTAAAATTTTTATTATTTTTAAAATGCATTTTTAAATTTTATGATAAATAAAATTAGTTTATTCCATTAAATAAAATCCAATGAATGTGTAAAAACTTTAAAAATATTTATTATTAGACACATTTTATTTGTTGAAAATTTTATTTAAACTAAGTCTTTATTATGTATTTTTAAAAAATATTCTAAACACAATAAAACTAATTTTAGATTTATAAGCATCTAATTTTAAAATTAATTTGTAAAAATATTATTTAATTTACGCAAAAACTTTTATTTATTATATTATTTCTTTTAAAATTTTTTATTTTAAAACTTTCAACTGAAATATATCAACTTTTAATTTTTTTTTGATTTTAAACTCCGTTTTTTATTATTTAATTTTTGCAAAATTTTTAAATTAAATACATTTAATTATTCAGTGAATCGAAAATTTAAATTAACCCCTCATATCCCCCTTCTTTAAGAATTTTCTCAATTTTTCCCCGTTTCGATCTAAAATTCTTCCATCTTCATTTATTAGTTTATACCTTCTGTCATGTGTTTTCTCTATCACTTTATACGGTCCTTCATATTTATCTTTACTCTTTATCGCCGTTTCCACCTTGATTCATCTCCAATTTTGAAATTTCTTCTGATTGTTAAGTCTTCGTTTTCTTGCCGTAACTTTATGTCTTGACTATGTCATCCTTCTCTGTATATTTTCTTAACGAATATAATTTCCTCTAGGCTCCTCCCTATTGTTTTCTGAAAAGTGTCGTTTAATGTGAGTTCTATTTTCGGTAGTAGTTCCTCCCAGTCTAATCCTTTCTTTGTATGTAACGATGCGTTTAAATATTCTCTAATCACTCGAAATTGTCATTCTACTATTCCATTCGTGTTATGATGGTACAGACTTGAGTAATACATTTTAATGCTCATGCTTTCAGCCATGTCTTTTATTACCTTTGATTTGAATGTTTTACCACAATCTGTATGAATCTCTTTCAGAGCACCAAACCGTAAAATCCATTTTGTCATAATTGTATTCTTTATATTGGTTTCGTCTTGTTTACTAACCGCAGTTAATGAAATATATCTACTGAATTGATCGATGATTGCAACAATGTAATTTTTCTTTCTCCATGTCTCTTAGTGGTCCACAAATATCGATATATAATTTCTCAAATGGCTCATTTGTGACTAATGATATTCGTTTTTCTTTTGTGGCCGTCATTATTGTTTTGCTTCTTTGACATGCTTCGCATCGTCCTATTACCTCCTTTATTATTTCCTTTTTGGTTGGTCATTTCATACTTTTCTACAATATATTTTGTCACTTTTTCCGCTAAATAATATGAAATATTTAATTGAAGTAAAATAAAAATGAAAATGTTATTTTAATTTTAATTTTTGAAAATGTAATTTTATCGAAATGGAAATGTAATTGAGAAACTGTTAAATTAAAATAAATGAAAATGTAAAATAAAAGATAAAATAAAATCTTCTGACAAAATTTTAAGAATTTTAAAGACGATTATAAAATTAAAATTTGTAATTAATAAAATAACAATATCGTAATTTACTAAGGAATGTAAAACACTTATATTCTTATGTAAAAAAACTTATGTAAAATTTATACTCTTGATTCAAAAACGAACACCATTTTTCAAAATTTATTTTTAAACCAAAAATATAAAAATTTTTGGTTTAAAAATAAATTTTGAAAAATGATGTTCACTTTTTAATATCGGAATTTATATTTATTTTTTTTAGAATGGTTTGTGTAAAGAAAAGAAAGTGCTTAAGTTCCTCAAAAATATTTGTTTGAAAAATCGTTAATGTGATAGAAATAATTTTTTGTGCCATGAGCTTAAATTCTGAATCCGAACTCAATAGCCACCATTGTTGATAGATCTTCTGATGGAAATTTAAGGCACCAAAAGGTTATTGGCGCATCAGTTCACCACTTATAACATAAACATTGATGATTTCATCAAACAGTAATACTGGTCGCGTTGCGATTCTATTTAACTCATGTTTGAATCCATTTTTTTTAAAAAAAAGTCAAATCAATATTTTAAATAATTCAATTAAAATAATTACTTAAGGTAAATTAAAATAAAATTAAATAATTAAAATAAAAAATAAATAAGATTTAAATTAAATATTTAAATATATATAAATAAATATATATATATATATATATATATATATATATATATATATAAATGTATATGATCATCACGTTCATATGGTTTTGTGATGATTGCCGCAAAAAAAATTGATAGGTTCTTTCAATTATTGATTGTTGAACCACCGTTTTGTTGGTAAATTAATTTTAAGCATGGTAATTTGAGCAATTGACAGTGATTCAAATTTTTGATCAATTGATAAAATTACAATTTTATTAATTAAAAAAGAGTCCTTTGTTTGTAATTTTGTTCACTGTTTTTTGAATGAACCAAACAGGTCACTGTAATCTTGCATGAGTGACTGTGTCTGTGTTTTATTGTGCATGTATGTTATGTGAATGCTGATATGTGAGTGTGTGTATACTTGTGATTAGAAAATGAAATTAGTGTGTGCGTGTCATGTGACAAAAAATTGAACAAATCAAATCACAATTTTGTTTAAAGAAAATAAAGCTGAATAAATTTGAATTAAAGCTGCGTCTAATTTTTTTATTATGGCTTGGATTAATGAAAAATCCGATTATACATATTCTCAAAAATTGTGCATATTTATTTTGAAAAAAGGTGTTATTTCGATTTACGTGACAAATATTATGGACGGCCATAAATTTGGTTTTAAAAAATTGGCTGAAATTTTGAAATGGTGTCGCGATATCAATATAAAAGTAGTGTCTGTTTTCGCGTTTTCGATAAATAATTTCAAAAGAGATATTGACGAAAGATTAATAGACGAAATACATCTGAAAAAATACGATGTTTGTGACATCGCAAAGAATATTATTAAAATAACACTGACGCATAAAATATTCTATTTCAATATCTGTATGGCCTACACGAGTCACTATGTAATGAATAAGTGTATGTATATGAGAAATTCAAATGAAGTTGATTTAATGATAAGAACATCTGGAGAAGCCAGATTGAGCGATTTTCTCATTTGGCAAACTGAGAATTCATGTGTGAAATTCTTTAATTCTTATTGGCCGGAGTTCAGTATATGGAGCCTATTTGCCGCGATATTGAAATATCAAACTAGTTATTTGTTGGATTCGAAGATTGATCAAGTACACGAAAATGCATCTTTTGTTTTTTCATTAAATTATAAAGAAAAACGTGACAGAGTCAGTGTTTTTTTGGTGAGATTAGAGTGAAAATTTACTGACTGGCTGTTCAACAACAATGATGTGTCTAACGATTCGAATGACAATTCAAATGATCCCGATGTCACCGAGAACCTCGACAATATCGCCCGTAAAATGGGAATCAATCAATCAAATAACAATTCCCGTCCGACAATGAAAGTAAAACTGAACAAATCAGATCGATGATCCGAGAAGAAACTAAACGAAAAAGATATTTCGAAGTCTTTTCAATTCCCAAATTACGACAACTGCGCTTCGGTCGACTATATCCTCGACTATGCTAAACAAGAGAAATTGATGAAACACCGAGAATCGAATTCGAGTACCTCGGAAGATCTGATCGATCAGGAAGCCAAACTGAACGCTGGTATGAATCCACTCAGTAATGATGTTATAAGTGATGAGTTCCCTGATCTAAAAAACAAAAATATTTTATATTAATTTTTGTAATTTAATTATATATTTTTTTAATATTGTATTTTCTTTTAAATAATCATTTTATTAAACTTCATTAAAATTTGATATTTATTATGATATTTAGTTTTTTTATTATTCTATTATTCTGATTATTTTGACTATTTTATTATTATTTTTTATTATTCTATTCTACTAATTACCTCCATTTATTTTTACAGACGCTTTTGTTTCGAGTCCAGCGCCGTCGATCAGCGCCGCCACGCGCTAGCAAACACTTTGCTTCTGTCGACCACTGGTGCTTGCCTTCACAGCCCGATCTGGAGTCCAGCACCATAGTGAAAAATAATAAAATTAATTTTAAACTTACAATCACCAATTTTTACAATTAAACAACAACTTATTTTTCATGAACCTAACAATAATTATGCCATAAAATTAATTTTTGCGGCCATTTATCGCGTACCAATAAGTGGATATCTATCGAATTTAATCTTTCATACCAAAGACAACTATTAATTACTCGGCACGTTTCGGTATGTTTTTCAAGAAAACAAGACTCTTCTTTTGAAATCAGTTATTTAAAAAAAACAATGCCCTCAAGGTCCTTCCGCAAACGTTCACCGAATTATAGTCTCGCTTCACCGCAGTCAGACTCTCCACCCGCTCAATAGTGGGAACCCGCTATTCGTTTCTCACTCGGTCGGTTTTGCGTGGTGGATACCTTGCAATGTGACCCCCACCCGTCCCAAATCGAAACATCTGCTCTCCTGTCCAGTATCTAGGTTCGCGGTTCGATTAGTTATATTATGAGCGCACCGCCCCTCGGTTGCACATTCACACGCAAAATGCCCGCTTCCGCCACAGCAATAACATTTTGGGCTTCTAGTATTCGATGACGAAGAAGATGGTGGTTGATTCGATGACCGCGCGGAGGCCGTTGTCTCATCAGTCTATTCAAGTCTCGCATTGATGTGTAGTTGAGACAACTGGACCAAGATTACCAGATCCAGCGTTTTGCCGAACATTTCGGCCTCCACACCTCTCATAGCTGACTTGGGCCTCGATAATGCCTAAGCCACCTAGTAGCCTTGACTACCATAGATCATGGCCGCTGACTTCTTCAAATATGCCATGAAAACATTCAAGCCATCACTGGAAGTCAGTCGTCGAGAGGAACAACTCACCTATGATTGCCTTGGGCTTGCGGCAAAAGCTTTTGTAAGTGCAGCTGTGCTCTTTTTAAAATCCTTCTTCGTCGAGTCGCTGAATCCACGGAATACGATTGACTGTTTGCTCATCAGAGCAAGTAGCAAGATCACCTGCTTGCTATCCTGGAGTGTATCCTTGCACTCATAATACTCCGGCACGATCTTCAATGTTTTCATCACAAAACCGCGATGGCTTGTAAGAGAGAATAAAAACAGAAAAAAAACAATTTATTTACAATACGTTTCAAATCTTCTTCGAATTCAGATTATTGTAAAAGCGAATATCTAAATAACAAAATATAATTGAATTACAATTTACAATAATGATTGTTAAAACAACACACATCTTAAAATGGGTCTACCCAAAAATCCCGACAGCCAAAATCCCGATAACCCAAAATCCAGAATACCCAAAATCTCAAATGAATTCCAAAAACCAAAAATAAAACATGTTTATATATATTAGAGTGCTTCTAAAAAATGAAAGTATCAGGGCAGTGTTCTCCAACCCTCCATTACATGATGCTAGTTATAGAAAAGCTTTGATAAATTTTTTAGCTTAAAATAACCAGATTTAGGACTTGTTCAACTCTGTTTAAGTTTTTCAAATTTGTGTCGAAAACTGCTATGCGACAAGTAATTCATAAAAACTGCAGAACACACCAGTAACAGAAGAAAATGTTTCTTTGAAAAACTTTGTTCAGAATCAAAAAAGAATATAGTTATATACAGAATATAGTAATATAGTCATGACAGCACCAGACGAGCGACACATTTATTACTAACCTATACTACAGATTATAGTATCGAGTTTATATGATTTTATTGCATAATGCAAAAGTAAGTCGTTATTTGCTGTTGGCCAATAACTGCAGCTTGGGCATCAACCGCTGAGGACTTGGTTGGTGCTGAAAATTTTTTTCTATGGTTCTCAACAACTTGAAGCAGATACTGCTTCTGTTCTTCATTGCATGTCAAACTCGAGTTGAACTCTTGAATCAATGCAACACCACGTTCAGCCAAATCATTGATGACTTTGAGAGATAGCACAAGGCGTTTGCCTTCTTGATACTCTAGTTGAAATTCCCAGTTACTTGGATCAACGTGCAGGAATTCCTGTGATAGGCCAAGAATCGTGAAAAAATTGATTATGCTTTTTGTAACAAAGTTGTGAAGTTTCTTAGTAGTCGGATACTGAAATGGCTAAATTCGTTTCAGAGGCTCATCTGAGCCTTCAACTTCTTTGAGTGACAATACCATTAAGCACTTCTCCTCTATAGTGACAGCATCATCAAAGAAGCCTAAAGCAACAAGAGTTTCAGACAGATACCAAAGGTGACGCCCAAATGCTGATGGCAATTTCAGTGTTTGGGTACTCAGATAATGCACAAAGTAGTTCAAGGTCTT
>MQRK01197605.1:759-14032 GCA_001938485.1 Girardia tigrina | reverse complement strand
TTAATGATACGATAATCAAAAATCAATAAATGCAATTGACGATTAATATATTTATTTAAAAACTACATTACATCGAATATTAAAACAAATATTCAATTATAATTAATTATGCTTTTTTTAATTATTCATTTTAATATCACACCTTTTTAGTTATTGACAATACAAATAGCAGATCCACTTACCCGATAATTTGAGGAGTGAATCTGTTAATTTTATAATTATTGTTATTTTTATAATTATAATTATTATTATTATTTATTAATCTTAACTTATAGCATTTGCATTGTTAACTGCTTAATTATGAAGGACTTCCTATACATGGTACGGAAGCTATTTCAGAGCATACAATATAGGCGCCACACTTTTATTTGATTTATAGTTTTATAATTTTTTCTGTTGCAGGTATACATATCACAACCTATTCTTACACAAGAAAGGAAGAGGTATGCAGTTATTGTCTCCTTGACTGCACGGCACACCGATTCAGAAACTGCTGCATTCTTGAAAGTCGACTGATCATTTGTATACAAAGTTCGAAGAGACATTCGAGATGCAAATGGTAATGCTGCGGAGCTTTACAAAAGGAAACGACATTGTCGACGTTTTGATAGTATTAGGATACCAGAATTTATAAGCCGAGTCCAAGCTGCCATCGAAGAGGATCCTGAGAAGTCGATGAGGGCACTGGCCAGAGAGTTGCAGGTTGATGATGCTACCATCCGACGTGTGGTTTATGAGGACTTCCGTTAAAAATCATACGTGATGCGGAGAGAACATTTCATGTCAGAAAGAACCAAGGTGAACCGCTTTACCAGAGCTAAGCGCATTCTGAACAAGCTCAAACATCCTCATGATTCAGAAATGATCTTATTTTTATCAGACGAGAAGAACTTTGTTCAGGATCAGAAGGGGAACCGCAAAAATTATCCGGGGCTGCGTAAATGTCCTGATTAGGTACCTACAGTCCTGCATACCAAATTTCCAGTATCATTAATGGCTCTCGGTGTTGTAAGTAGTGAAGCTGATGTCGTACCTCTTTTACTTCAGATTCTAGAGTAAATTCCTTTGCTTACACAGAGGTATTAGCCACAGTTGTCAAGACTTCTAGTACTTAGGAGGCCATATGTTTTTTAACAAGACTCAGCACTATCTCTCATACAGTCAGAACAACCAAAGAAACTTCACAGCCATGTCACACCTAAAGTTTGGCCTCCCAGCTCGTCAGATGTCAATCCACTTGATTTTCATGTGTGAGGTGCAGTTGAGAAGGACTCCAATAGTCATCCCCACAGCACTGTTTCAGCTCTCAGAGCTGCTGTAGTGAATGTAATGGCAAACATTTCCAAGAGACCCATCTCATTACTGCCTGCATTCGGCTTCGACAGAGTATAGAATCTGTTGTTGTCGCTGACGGCTGGTTCATTGAATGACATCGTCATTTATGTATGTGTTCTTCAATAAAAAACTTTAATATGTAATAAATGTGCTTTATCTTTTGTATATTATTTTTGCCCACACACATTATTTTGTTCTTAAATAGCTGCCGCACCCTGAACTTGCCATGTGACAAGCAACCAGAATTATGCTTTCTCGTCATCGAAAAATATTTTTTGATTCGAAAATACTATTTTCTTCAATTTAAAACGTCCATTAAAAATAACATCGCGAAAATATAAACAGTTATACACTTTGTAATTTTCATGTAAGGCTGCAAGTTTTAAAAAAATCATAAATATAAATAAATAATAATATAAAAAACATGATCGTCAATGCATACCTGAATACGATGATTACTACTATCAGCAACAATTATCTTATTGCTGTCATTATCTACAGAAACTCCTCTAGGCCATATAAATTCACCATTTCCTGTTCCTTTGCTTCCAAATGTAACAATTGGTAACGATTTCGTCTGATAAAGTGATTGTAATGTTACTGGAATCGATATGTTTTGTGCGACTAAATGTTAGAACATATTTAATTAACACTACAAAATATTTATAAAAATGCAAATATATGAAAATAAACAAAAATCTTAATCCTAAAGAATAAGTCAAATGCATTTGAAACGTAAAACACAGATCTAGAACATAACATAGTTTTATGTCTGAGAAACTCAAGAACCGGTGGAAAATTTATGAAGATATAGATTATTTGAAATATTAATTTTGGTTTAATCGAAAATTAAATTTAATTATATTATATAAAAGCCCAGAGTTTCATCTGCGTAACGCTCAAAGTTTGCTGTGATCGAATTTTTTTCTTGCTTTTGCATGGCTTAATTTTTAATTTTTTAGTCAATATTTAATATCAATGCATAATAATTCCGGCTAATATGAAATTACAAGCCAAAAATAAGTAGCATCTGCGAAACTGCTATATACATGAATAATATGATAGAACAGTTGCAGACTTTTTAAAATAGTATCTAACACAGTGTCCTTCAACATGGGCGATATCGCTCCCTTGGGGGCGTTTCAAGAAATGAAGGGGCCGCTAAAGGGTAAAGCAGCGACAAGGGGGCGTTCAGATACTCAAATGACTTTTCATTTTTAAAATTTCTACCATAGTAATTAATAATATTTCAGAAAGAGTGGAGTGTGATTCATAAACAGCAGGTGAGAGAAATTGAATTCTAGTAAGCCCCCTCACCCTTAAAACTATTCTTTCTGAGTGTACTTCTGACGTAGTGCGCTGACACGTTCAAGGTTAGGCGATATTTATTATTCGTGTCAGTTCATTCACATGGTCAGAGACTGGGTGATGTGCTCGGATTTTACCAGTGCGATGATAATGATTAAGGATTAAACCTTGAATTTTTCTGTTGCTTGCATCTAACAATTGTAATTTGTTTTTTTAGCTTTTGCCCGTTAGTATGCGACCGAAGAAGAAGTGTCGTCAACATTCATCTGATAATCTGAGTCTTGGTTTTATTGAATCGCCTAATGACAAGCGCCTTCATATGTGAATATTATACCAACAGACTTTCTCAAATAAAGCCATGAAACCAAGTCGACTTAGAGAACATCTCCATGTCATTCATCCTGACAAGAAAGATAAGTCATTGGAGTTTTTTATATACAATTCAAGCTTAACAATCGAATAACAATCCCTGGTCTGTTCAAAAAAGCAAAGAAAATATGGAAAATGGTCTTGTGGCATCTTAAAAGATTGCTGAACTTATAGCAAAAAATAAAAGGCCTGATAACATTGCTGAGAATCTGATATTGCCAGCTCTAAAAGAAGTAATTTCTACTGTTATGGATCAGGATCCAACCAAAATACTTCATGCATTTCCTCTCAGTGACACCTCTGTTCAAAGGTGGATAGATGAAATGGCTGATGACGTGAAAGTAAAACTGCTAATGAAGTTGTGAAACACTAAATTTGAGATTCAATTGGATGAGCCTTTTCTGTCTGATCACTCTGCTTTGCTTATGACCTATGATCGCTATTTTGATGACTGCACCCTGCAGGAAGAATTTTTCTTTGGTCAGAGCCTCACTAGAGATACCAAAGGAGAGTAAATTTTTATGGCTCTCAAGTCTTTCTTCGAAAAAAACTGCATTCCACTGATCAATATTGCTGCATGTGCAACAGACGGAGAACCAGACATAATTGGTCGATATAGAGGTTTTCTAGAATTTTTGAAAACTGAAGTCCCTAATTTGTTTACCATATATTGTCTTGCTAACAGGCATCATCTTGCTGCTAAAACCCTTAGTAAGAAACATCATTAATCCTTGGAGACTGTCATTCAAGCAGTAAACAAGGTCAAGGCAAATGCCAAGAATGATCAACTTTTAAAGCGTCTCTTCGATGAAAATGACGAAGATTGCAATAGCCTCCTATAGCACACTGAGATACGTGGGCTATCTAAAGGTTATTGTCTCGCACGATTTGTTGAATTGTATGAAATTCTTCTCAAAATTTCTTCCCAAAAATTCTCATTTGTTGCAAACCTAGAAAGAGTAAAAAAGAATGTCTTTTATCTTGCGGGGATCTTTCATAAACTCAACGAGCTGAATTTCCAACTTCAAGTCGGGCAGATTACTCTCACAGATTGCAAAAGGTACACCGCCACATTCATTGACAAACTAGATTTATATCGCCAGAACATTCTCCATAAGGAATTCTATCACCTGACCGAACTTGCTACTATTGCTGACACCATAATTGTAGAGGATGTAGAATGTTATGGAGAACATCTGTGATCATTAAAGCAAGATATGTCAGCATTTTTCAACGATATTCTTCAGCTAAATGTTCCCTCATTGATGACACAACCATTTCTTGTCATTATTGAGGATGTTGAGGTTGATTATCAAGAAGAGCTCTTAGATTTGCGTACCAATGAGGAGCCTCGGCTGCACTTCAATAAAAGTGACTATTTGCAGGTGTGGAATAGAAAGCAAATGTTCCCACAATATGCAATATTGTGAAGCAAAATTAATCTGCTACTTCTGGCATTTCCCACTTCTTATTTGGTAGAGTGCAGATTTAGCTGCGTCTCTCAATTACTTTTGAAACAAAGAAACAATTTGGATATTGTTAGCCGAGGTTACCTGTGCCTTTCTCTCACCAGTCTAAAGCCCAACTTGGAAGAATTAGCCCGCAAGCACCAGCCTCAAGGTTCACACTAATAAATAGCAACTAATGTAATGTCTGTAAGAATAAAGTTTTTTTAATTCTTTGGTTACCAGGATTTTAAAGGGGGCACTGGAACATCGTAGGTTGAAAAAATATACAAAAAGTGGGCGCTGTAGCTAAAAAGGTTGAAGGGCACTGATCTAACACATGCATATAAAATACTACTGCCACGATGACTGTTTTTGTGTTTCTCGAAGAAGTAAGCTAATGTTTTTGCCGATTTTAATTTTCTTGGCCCTCTGATGGCCATTTCTCTCTCCCATTGACCATGATGTCTCCACAAAATTTTCTAGGTGCTGAAATTTCGTCGCACTTCATCTCAAAATTCTCGTCGCCAATAGGAACTCCATCTCTACGGTATTCGCCCGTACAGAATTGACGGAAATTATCCGCAGTTTTCGGGACAATATCGGCAAATAATTCGAACTGTATTCTGCCAATATCCTGACCACCAACACTGACATCGAAAAATACTACTGGCTTTGACGGATTTCCCATTTGAGACGCAACATCAGGTAAGACGATTTCTTCGGACATTTTTACATGATTATCTTCAAAAGTCTTCATAAAATAATCCCCATTAAAAATATAGTCAAATGGTGAAGTTATCTGTTCTTTTAAATTAGACATTCAATTTTAGTTAATCAAAAGCTAATTTTTATTAATGTTTTTCAAAATAGTGAATAACAAGAAAATATAAAAATAAATCGAAATCTTTGATTTTGAATTACATACAATTAAAATTCTGACTTTCTGTAAATTTGATTCAGACTACTCATCTTAATGTTTATAACAATTAATTGTAACTCAAAATTTGTATTCAAAAAATAACTATAATCAAATGTTTTCTAAAAATTTATTTGTCAAATAAAAATCATAATGTTTTATGATAATGTTTTTATATTGCTGCATCACTCATTCAGAATTTATTCGACAGTCTATGTCATTGAGAGGATACAAACTACCCTATGATGAGAAATCAGTAATGACTTTAATTCACAAATTTTCAGATCAGATCTGAAGGAAATCAGATCAGGTGAAGGAAAAAGTTAGATCAGAAATCATTAAAGATTTAAATCTTTCTAAAAAGTTTTCAATTACTCTTGATGAATGGACAAGTTTATGAAACAGACGTTTTCTCCATATAAATCTTCACACTGTTGACTTAGAATGTATAAATCTTGGTCTTATAGACCAGATGCTTTCAAATCCAAAAGTCTTGAAAAAATTAATGTTGAAAAACAATTGTCTCTTGATTGCAAAAATTTTTGGAATTCGATGCTTCATATGTTAGAAGATTTTATCAAATTATACGATGTTACCAAGGAAGTATTGAATAAAATTGGCTCAGTACATCTTCTTGATAATTTAAACTTGGACTTATTGAAACATATTGCTCTGTCACTTAAGCCTGTTGAGATTACTCTTAATGAAATAAGTGATAAAAAGCTAATCTCAGAGTGGCAAGTATTGCTATAAATTTTATGGTTGAAAAACTATCAGCTCAAGATTCAGAAATCAGTTCGATTTTATTATCGAACATTAAGCATTATATCAATTCAAGAATAAATCAACAGCTAATTGATCTCATGAATTCTTTATACAACTTCGATCATGCTACAAAGACTTCGACTGATCTGACGTCTTTTCCCTTTCACAAGTGATTCACGTATTGACGATATCGAAGATAATAATAATTCATTTGAAAATATCAATCAAGATATTTCAATAGAGGAAGAATTAAAAAATCGTTTAAAATCTCCTCCTCTTCGTAGTTTCTCGCAAATCGATCGTTATAAAAAATTACGACAAGAATTTTTATTATCAGAAAATAATGGTGTATTAACAGAAAATTTAAAGCATTTGTTAGATGCTATTAGCGATTCATAGGCGGTTCACCTAATTGACATTTCGCCTAAATGAAGTTTAACCTAATTGTTATTTTACCTAATGAAATGCACATTTTTAAAATAAAATAGCATAATTAATAAATTTTCCTTTCGAAAATCACAAATTAACTTCCGTTGGACAGATGAACAAGGAAAAAAACGTTTGAATCGAATGAGCTGTCATCTAAAGAATAAAAATATTGTTTTTTAATAAAAAATGTTATTAAACTATATTTTTATTTTGTGATTCATTTAATTAAGAATGAATCACCCTAACCTAACCCCTAACCATTTAGGTAAAACTTCATTTAGGCGAAACGTCAATTAGGCAAATCGCCTATTTACCGCTATTAGCACCATTAAACCAGCATCAATTGACGCAGAAAGATCATTTTCTGTTGCAAATAATTTATGTACAGAATTACGTTCCAGGTTATCAGATAAGTCTTTAAGTGCTCTTGTTTTCTTAAAATACTTTTTTCATTAACAAAGATTGTTCTGGATAAAAAAATTCTTTTGTAATTTAATAAAAATGACCTTGGATTTTTCTGGTGGAAATTTTAAAGTTGATGGTAGTGTATAAAGAAATTAATTTTTAGAATAAAGCTTTTTTGATGAACATTTTAAATTGTTTTCTCATCAATGGTTACGATATTATCGAGGAAATCAGTGGTGGTCAGTACGCAAAAATGTATTTAGTGAGAAAGAAAATGTCAAATGAAACATTGATTATTATTACTGTAAAATATGACTTAACTTTTTTTCAATATTGGGGACAAGCACGAAAGCCCGAAAGACTCTTCGGGCTAGAAAGTATCGGGCTTTTCCAAGCACTACTCCAAACTGATATTTTTACAACTATATTAAAAATCACTTTAATTTCAGATAATTCATGGCAGCAAACTAATAAACTAAAATCAAACACTATGAAACCTACTTACTAGTCTAGGGTTGTTTAAGGCCAATGTCTTTAATCTAATTCAGTACGTGATATTGTTTGATATATTAGATTCATCAGCTATATTACATTACGAAACTCATAATCGTGTGATGTATTTACAAAAACTAAACTTTATGATGGTGATTATTAGTTTCTAAATAGCTTAATTCTTTTTGTAATTGCATAATATAATAAGTATAAAAAGAAACGTTAATCGCCATCAATTTACTTGGTATCTCGTACGAAATCGATCTAGGTGGCCTGTTTAAAATAAACGTCTTCTCTCGGTTCAGTCTCGCACTCTCATTGTTGATTGATGAATCAATGATAATCATATTTGAAGCTTCATCTTATAAAAGAAAACCATGAATTGTAAATAGAAAATCACTTATTATCAATTAACAAACGTTTTTCAGTCATATCTGTTGAAGAACAAGGGATATCGCGTGACAATATAGGGCTTTCAGATACAGTATCGTCTGACCAGTGTAGTTCACCAAAAGTTGAAATGTGATTAGTAATCTCAATTTATACAGAGCATATAAAAATTAAAAATAAAACGCAAATCAAATACCGATTCAATATCGTATAAAAATGTTCCAGTTCGAACCAATTTCTTGGAACAATAAGATTGTGTTGTTGCTGGTAAAGTAGCTTGGATAGAGGTGTACAAAGACAGTAAATGCCCATGCGAAATGCCTTCCTGGTATATGAAAATTAACCTGACATTTTAAAGTATATTTAAACTTTTTTAACAACATCCATTGACTGAAGGGAACTTGATAGCACCGCAATATCAATTTCTTTTGTTTCTGCGAGACTTCTCAGTTTGTTAACTGCTGGTTCATAAATTTTAGTAACATCCTTTATCAATTCTAATTTTCTCTGTTGTAAAATTGAATTGATCTCATTGAATAAATGATTTATTGATGAGAGCAGTTTACTTTTATCATTTTCAATTGATGTTAAATCATTATTGATTCGCTTAAAAGAATCTTTTTCAGTAACTAAATTTCGTTTTAGTGTTTCACCAAATTTATTGAGACTTTCTTTGGTCTGAAGATTGTAATTTATTATATATTTAATAATTTATAACTTATAAATTTACATTATATCATATCCAATATTTAACTATAATTTTTACGGTAAAAAATAAGTTTTTCTTAAAAGACAGGGTTGCGTCATAAGTTTTGTCGCGCACATATATCTATGTTAACTGCAGATATCCTTGCATCACATAAATAATTCTTATAAAGTTGCAATCCCTAATAAAATGGGAATTAGATAAAATAGAATTTACTTTTAATAAAATAATAGCATTTTCGTAAATTTCGCAAAATTTCATTATCCTAATGGATTTTAATCGCTTTGATATTCGTAAATTAATTTACTATTGCTGGAAAAGAGATTTAACACCCTCACAGATGACTGACGAAATTACAACAGCCCTTAGAGTTGGAACAGTCTCAAGGAGAACATGTAAAAGGTGGATTTCCAATTTTCGTGAAAACATTTTTAACACAGACGATCAAGTCCGCGAAGGGTGGCCCTCTCTTGACAGAGATGAGAAGATAATCGAGTTTCTGACTGAAGACAAGCGTGCAACAACGAGGAACATTGCAGAGGGAATTGATCAGGATAAAACCACGGTGTGCAGGCACTTGAATGCAATTAGATACCGAAACCTGGAAAATTGATGGGTGCCACACGCTCTGACGCAACAGAACAAGGATAATCGCAAAAGAATTTGTCAACAGCTATTGGATAGTTATCACCAGAATGATTTCTTGTCCCAAATCATCACCTTTGATGATATATGGGTGTACTGGGACAACGAAGGCGCTTTCAACAATAGATCATAGAGAAAATCGGATGAAAACCCACTTGAAATACCGGCACGAAGACTGACAAACCGAAAGCATCTCGCCTCCATCTTTTTGAACAGTAAAGGACTGCTCTTGTTAGATGTCTTAGCTCCAAATGCTACAATCAATGCGGATGTCTACTGTACTCAGCTGGATCGTCTCATTATCGCCGTTCAGCAGAGACGCAGACAGTTGCTCCATGAAGGAAACCACAATGTTCATTATCTGCACGATAATGCTTGTCCGCATACGGCTTCTAAGACCAAGGACAAGCTGAATGTGCTTTGATTCACCGTACTACCACATCCACTATACTCCCCCGATCTCTCACCATCTGACTACTATCTATTCTCTCCAATAAAATGTGCACTTAGAGGAAAGAATTATGCCGGTGTCAACGATATCAATGAAGATCTTCTACATTCGTTTGACAAGAAACCGCGTGATTTTTTTCCAAAATGGGATACACAGCCTCCCTGAACGTTGGCTGAGATGTATTGAGCACAATGGCGACTACTTTTCGCATTTGCATGACGTGGACGATTGATAAAATATTTTATATTTTAATGTATTTTGGTGTTTTTTTGCGACAACTTATGAGGCAACCATATAGCATATACTAAGAAATAAATAGTTTAATTAATAAGTTACTATTTTGCTAACAAATTATTTACCGTTTTCTATAAATTTATCTGTACAGTCCACCCTCGGTTTTGGGGCAAAAAATATCAAATTTTGCCACAAAAACCAAAAAACACCCAAAAAATTAAAAAAACATCGAAAAACTAAATAAAATTTATTCCAATTTTTTAAAATAATCAGTTATTGTTTTCTCAAATTTAAATTCCTTCCTTAAAAAAAATATTAAATTGCATTCTAAACTTGATGTATTCTTTTTGAACATCATTTTTTGAACATTTTCCAATTCTTTAAGTTTTTCCCATCCCAGCTTTAGTTTATCATAACGAACTTTTTCACAAATTTCAGCTGTTCCGGTCTCCTTCTCCAGCAGTTCTGATAAATTTTCTTCATAAACCTCAACAATAACGTCCTCTATATCTTCCTCAAGCATAAGAATTTTCATATTTTGGTTGGTTTCTTCTTTTTTGGAAAATGCTTTTTTGAAACAATTAATAATCGATTCTTTGGATATTAACTCCCAGGCAATAGAAGTAAAAACAATAGCATTTTTAATATTAATGTTTTTAAATGGATCATTATTTAAATCATCTTTTTCAGTTGCCAAAAAATTTTTTTACAAAATTTAATATAAATTTAAACAAAATTTAACATAAAATTTAACAAACTTTTTTTAAAAAAAGGCTTGTAATATTTTAAATTTGGGGAAATTTGGATACTTATTTCAGACCAAGATTAAATGTTATTTTAGGTTAAAAAATATGCCCCAAAAAACGAAACATAATTATACTTTTGGAATAAAAACACAATATAAATAATATGTAATAGTGTGATTATCTTAAAACTTGCCCCAAAAACCAAAATTTCCCCAGAAATCAAGGTGCCCCACCATAAAGAATGCCCCGGAAACGAGGGTGCACTGTATTATATTTGACATATGAATTATGTCTATATGTTTTCATAAAATAACGATTTTCGATAATTAAAAAATTAGTCGCTTTTTTCAAGCTAATTATTATATTTGTTGCAATAACATATTAGTCGTTGAATTTATTTTATTAGTCGTTAATCTAGGTTATTAGTTGCTGATTTACTGTTTTTGTTATAATTTTGTTGCAAATTTATTTTTTGTCGCAAATTTTATTTATTTTGTTGTCTCTTATTATCGGTAGCCATTTTAAATTACCGTTATAAAAAATATCAACAATTATTTCTATTATTAATTATCAATATCGAATTAGATCTGTGATTATATAAATGGAAAACATGCGAATAGAATGAAGCAAAAGCTTTCCTTGCTGCTCGTTCTATAAAATGCATAAATGTGAACTGGGCTGCTGTTCGAAATGCATCAAAAACATGGACTACATAAACAAATCCGGCAGTATCGACTCGGATTTAGCTGCATCGAAACCGCACTTCATTAAACACTACAGAATCATGTCGGAATTTTCTCACGGAATCCACTTCGACACGCTAGAAACTGTAATTTCGTATTGTGAGTGCCTGATATTGGCGAGCGCGTTTAGATTTCTTAAAATCACGAAAAATATCAATGAATTTAGTAAAGGAAAAGATCACGTTTTGACATCTTGTTCAGAGAAACGGAGACGGGTCAATTGTCCTCCGAAAAAAAAACACTTTTATATATGTTGGGGTTCCTTTTGGTAAACTTTAAATTTTTGATATTTTTAAAAATCATATTTATATTTTAAATAAATTAAAAATAATCTTCGATTAATTAAAATGAAATAATTCTTTAAAATAAAAATCTTTTAAAGTCTTAAAAAAAGAACAAGCTCATTCTTTAAATTTTTGGAAATAATTTATTGTTATAAATAATCTCTAAAATAAAATCAAAAGTTTTAAACAGTCATCAGTAAAAAATATCTTAATTAATTTTAAAAAGTTAATTTCATAAATAATTGAATTTTAATTGTTTTGCATTTATTTTAAGAGTTATTCGGAAGAATTTTTTGTTGAAATTTTTGTTGTCAGAGATGTAATAAAAAAAGATAATTTAAAGTTAAAAGGCAGTTGGAAATTCTGCAAATTAAAATTCAATAAATAATAGATAAAATATATTAAAAATTTTATAATTAATGAATCTCTATTAAATAATAATAAATTTAAATATTGCTAAATATTAAATTCGTAAATTATTTTTGCAATTTTATTAAAAACAAATAATTTATAATCGAATGATTTAAAATCAAAGAAAGATATTTAGGACTTGAATTTTTAAAATATTTTTAAAGATCTAAATTTATACAAAATTGAATGAAATAACATATTTGTATATTTATAGATATTATTATTTATATTTAGAATTTTGAGATCTGGATTGTATAATTGAAATATTGTTCCTCATAAATTTGTTTCAATAATGAAAATTGTAGTAGAAATAAAGTTTACAAAATTATGAATTCCAATTTTAATCACGAACCTAATAATATAGTTTAATATCTCATAATTAAATGATTAAAAAACTTAAATTATATTATTAATTTTTTGTCACTGTATTAAAATTTTGTAATTCTAAATTCATATTTTTTCATTTTATACAAAGATTTCGTCATTGAATATAACAATCGTAGAAGAAACGACCGGAGGAGAAACGAGTAGAAAAAAAACGAGCAGACCACAGGTGCGCCGCGAAAAAAACGTTTTAAGCTTAGTGCGCCGCAACTCGAAAAAGGTTACCCGACACTGATCTAATGGCATTCAATATCGATCCGAATGCTGCTGCGACAGGAGAGTGAAAAGTGAGTCTCTTGGAAACCCGTCTGGACTACTGCCTTACAGATCTAACTGTGAGAGGAACCTTCAGATGCCCGTTTCACGGATGTGTGAAGTCCACGCACACAGCCACAGAGATGCAGGATCATGGAACTGCTACCCACGACTGGTCGTTTCTCACTGGATTGTCAAAGCGTGCGCGGAAACGAAAGGCTGACGTCCCTGTAGGAGGCCTATCGGGGGCTTATAGACTTATTTGGTCTGTGTGGATCCTCTAAAGAGCCTATAGGGTCAATACCATTCTTTAAACAGATGGGAGGCCCAAATTGAGATTAGAAAAAACCTTTTTTTATTATAGGAAATCGATCTGTCCTTTTTATATAGCTTATCATTAAAACTGTATATGTATATATATACACGTTAAATTGTGAGTGTGAGGGATAATTTGGAATGTTGTAAGTTTGTTGTTTTTATGCTGTTTAGATTTGTGACTCTCCTACTCAGATGGGATTGATATGTTATTTGATTGATTATTTGAATCTAATGAAATT
>MQRK01197598.1:25757-46287 GCA_001938485.1 Girardia tigrina | reverse complement strand
TGCAAGGAAATCCTTTCTGCTTTCATCGACCAGTTAACTGAAGAAGAACGATCGACTGGCTATTTTCAGCAGGATGGTGCAACAGCACATACCGCAAAAATTTTGCTTCGTTTTTTGAATGAGATCTTCCCGAAGAGAATCATTTCCAAAGGAATTTGGCCGCCAAGATCCCCAGATCTAAGTGTTTTGGACTTTTACCTGTGGGGAGCGATAAAGCAAAAGGTTTACCGAAACAAACCACCAACTTTGCAAGACCTACGTGATAACATCCTACACCAAATTGAAGCCATCACCCAAAAGGAAATTCATCGAGTGTTCGAAAACTTGAAACGTCGAATTAACGTTTGTATTTACGAACTTGGTTGGCATTTCCAGCAGTTGTTGTGACTCTTTTCTTGTTATTTTTAATAAATTAAGAGACTGTCATTGTTCTTCACATAAAATTGACTATTCAAAATATTTTGTTATTGATTTTTAGAACACAGGATATCGTTCTTGTTTTGAAATTGCAGGTGCACAGTTACTTTTTGAACGCACTGTATATTCCATCCACCCAAACATGGTTGTATTCTTTGAAATTATGTCTCGAAAATTAATCTATTTTTCATAGATCACAATGGTTTCTGTTTAGTCCTTCTCATTAAACAAATATTCCACATTTCTTGACAGCAAGTGAATCTGAATCTCTTGTTATTATTAGTTAAAAGTTTCTGAACCCATCTGCTACAAAAGTACTTCCTTCCAAGTTTGTTTCAATATGCCATTGACACTCTTTTCTTCAATATCTTTAACTATAGAAATGGCGGGGCAGCTTACATGGCAATCTTTTTCAATCATTCCATGCACAATTTCGAAATTCTCTGCTGAAGTGCTCGTTTTTGGTATTCCTGAACATTTTCTTCGCTCAAAAAGTGTTTGCTATTCTCCTGTAATTTCTTCGGAAATCTTAAATACTTTTATAAATCTAATATGGGATATACCCTAATCGTTCCTTATTCAGAAGGTTACAAAAAATTTAAATTGCCTATTTTAAAATCTGTGAGAAATATTTAAAATTGTTTGAATGTGTAAATGTATGGATGCTGTATATTGATTTAAGTATGTTTAACTTAGAATGGTGATTCTCCACCCAGATGGAAATTGGTATTTTTTATTTAAATTTAAAGTGATTGACTATTCGAACATAATTCAAATAATCATTTTATATGTTCATATCTTCAATTTCAGAATTAAAATTAAGTTTAATAATTTTTAATAAAATTTAAATTAAATGCATTTTTAATAATTTGATGTCATTATTATTATTTTGGGATTTATTGAAAAATGGTAAAAATTAATATTTTTAATTAATATTTTTTGTAGGTTAAATATTTTAAAAAATATCTTAGAAAAATTGTTCGAATAATCATGATTAAAAACAGAAATAAGAAAACCAATTAGAACGATGGCAAACGATGAAAGACCTTCTGAGAGTCTTAATGACTCTAAGTGTAATTGCAATAAAGATTTAAACGAGACTTGTTTAAATATTCTTAATAAAATCAATTGGTTGTAAAAATTTGAATTTAAAAATCGTTTCTAAATCTTACAAAATTCAAAGTATTTTCAACAATAAATCTCATACTCCTTTGAGTTTATTTTCCAATCTGGTTTATCAATTTTCAAGTAATAACAATTTTCGATAAAAATAGCTGATGAAAATAAAAAGGCATTATAAACAAACTCTTAAGTTTTATTAAAAACTACAATTTTTTACATACATAGGAGCAGGTACGTTATTTATATATATAAAAAGTTACAAATTTCAAAATTTTCTATAAATTTTCATTGATTACTCAGAGCATTTTAAAGATATTGGTAATTTTGATTCACTTCGTAATTTTTATTTTTGTAGATGAGGTATTTTATACACCATTTTCCGTTCAATTTGTACATTTTGTTTTTCAAATTGAACATTTTACCAATGAATCGCAACATTTTATTATTCAAATTGAACATGTATAAAATAAAAAAACAAAATATGATAATAGTTTATTAATATATTAACAACTGTAATAACAACTTTTTTAATGATGAACATATGGCAATTCAGCTGCACAGTTTATAATATTTCGAAGAATGTTCTTATAATATCCCGCGCTATCTGATGCCGTAATGTTATATGTTTCGGATAACATTAGTTCAGACAACAATAATCCATTAGTCCCCAGTCTTAATTTTGATCTTACGCCATTCATAATTTTTGAAAAAGCATTTTCAATAGGGTTAAGCATATAAGAATAAGGTGAAAGGAATTTAAAATCAAAATTAAATTCTGAAGTTATTTTTTCAATTTCTTTTTTTATGTATTCTGGCGTTATCCATTATTAAACAAGCTTTTTGCATATGAAGAACATCGCTCAAATAGCAACATAGTTCAGTAATATATTCAGTAAAATATATTAACATTGAATATTAGCTCTCTATGCGAAAGTTTCATAGTTATTTTAGCTCTTCTAGGCATCTATTAATGCTAAAAATTGGGTATAACGACAAAACGCCGCGGAAAAAAAAAGACGTCGCCGTTTCGACGCGGGGACATTTCAACGCCAGAAATTAGGAATTTTAGGAATAAAATGAAATAATTTGTTGTATTTTATAATTATTACTATCATTATTATATTTTTATTTTTATTTATTAACCCCTCATATAAATATTTTTATATTAACCAATTATAATTTATTTTTACTTAATGCAAATAATTTAAAATTTCTTAACAAATTACATTTTAGGTTTATTGAAGCAAATTCATTTTCATTATTCTTCTTGACAGATTACGATCTGGAAGAACATAAATATGTATTTATCGTTGCAAAAATGCAGTCCCAAATGTAAAAGGTTATTTAGAGAAAGAAGACAAAAGGAAAACTTGTTTGTGAGACAAAAGAAATGGAAATGTTTATTATTGATAAAAATTATTTTTAAAAATAATACAATGAAATATTTTGAAGATAACTTTTTATGACAAAATTGAAAATTTACTACTAATAATTTTATCTGAAAATGGTTCAGAGATAAAAATCATTATCAAAAGGAAAACAATTGAGAAATGTTGATATAATTTGTAAAATAAATATGCTTTCATGTTGGAATAGAAGAAATATGTAATCCCTACAGCTAGCTTGAATATTATATAAATGAACGAAGTTGTTTCTTTAAATACACGAGGTGTATTGTCGGACTGTATCTACGAGATGTTTGTAAATATATATAAATTAACTTAATAATTATATTTTTATATGACATGATTTAAAAACAATGAAATAATTATGTTACAATAATTTCAAAAATTACGTGTATTTTCTTAAATCAATTATACATTTTATTGAGGAATAAATAACTGCTGCTGTTAAATACTGTTTGAAAGCGAAATTTCTTGACAAAATAAAATTTTTCAAAAGGTTTCAAAACATTTATTAGCAACATCACAATTTTCGTAAAAAAAACATTTATTAACAACACAAACTGACTCATTTTCTATTAGCAGTTTCTGCGGAAAGCATCGTTTTAGATTAATATAATTTTTGTATATTCATTTAAATCTATGATTAAGGAATTAGATTATCAAATTTATATTATTTAATTTATCAAAATTTTATATAGTAAATTTTAATTAAGTAAATTTTAAATAAACATTAGGTTTTTTAATTATATTAAATTTAATAAGTTAAATTATTCACCTAAAGTATTATTAAAATTTCAAATTACAAAACTTTTAATTAATTAGTATTTAAACATTAATCTCATTATATTTAAATAATTAATAAATAACATATCAATACCATCGGAGTATGAGAGTCACCAATCTAAAAAGCATAGAAACAACAAAATCACAACATTCAGAATTTTCCCTCACAACATAAATTCTCTAATTTTCACAGACTTTCTACAAACGTTTCGGAAAATCTTTGATTCCACTTCTATAATATTAGATTTCTACTGACTCAAGTTTCATCATTACCGCACAAAATTTTATTTCGCAAAACAAAAACTTGAATCTGATTGGATTTAACTGGCTTTTTGGAAGGGTTGACTTCAAATAAATTCAAATAATTCAAATAATAGTAGCGTTCCATTTTCAAGAGGTGCTGACGTAAATGTTAAGATCTGACACTTTAATTATATTTTTTTGACTTTTATAAATTATTTATGTCACTTACTTTTTATTCAGAATGTAAATATTTTTTGTAAAATTTTTAGGAATAGGACAGTTTTGTGAGTTTTTTTGTTTTGTAATTTTATGATGTATTTTTTTCTTTAATACAAAATAGACTTGCGAAGCCTGTCGAGTATTTTGTCATAAAAACATTAAAAAATAGATAGAAAAAGATAAGACTATATTTACTTTTTCTCCTATCGGTGTGTTACGGTTTATATGCATTGGTTAGATTTTGTTCATTTTTCCATTCTTTTTATTAGCTTAATTTCTATACATAAATGTATCCATGTAATTTAGAAACCGGTTTTTGAAGGCTTTTTATTTAATCAATTTTCTTCAAACTTGGCACTTACTCATTCTCGACGACAATTAACTTGAAAATACGATCCAATCGGAGTTAGTGAACAATATTAATTCTACTTATAAATTATAAGTAGGTTATATTAATTTTTATTGTGTTTCTTTAATTATTTTTTTTAATTAAAACTTTGTTGGCAAAGTAGAGTTCTATCTACATAAAGAACGGATATAAAAATTTAATTTATACATATATTTGTTCATAATTCAAGGGATAATTGTAAAAAATAATTGTTAATACGAATTTATTCATTTGTTATTTTTTTTTTGATTATACGTAATTAAAGATTATTGTGAGGAATATTTGGTGTGTTGATGTTTTTGTGTAGTGTTTGCATGTTTAAATGTTGTGGTTGATTCGGGATTGTGCCTCTCCTAATTAGATGGACGATTAATATTTTAATTCTTATAATCTAAAAAATTTATTCAAATTTAGACTTAATATTCAAATTTTTAATTTTTTTATTATTGTAAATTTTAAATAATTTATTTGATTTTATTTTTGTAAATTTTTATATAATTAAAATTAAATTAATGTTTAAAAATGATTATAAAAAGTAATTTTATTTTAGCCAATAAAATTTAATTTAAAATATCTAAAATAAAATAATTTTCTTCAAGTTAGTTCAGATTGGAATGAGAAGTATTAAACACTGAGTGATGGATTTAAGTGAAAGTAATACTATTGATCGTCATAGAGATGATCAAAATTGTGAATGTAATAAATGTTCTGTCAAATGTGTGAATTCTCTTAACAATTATAATACATCAAAAACATTATTTATTTGAATATTGATAAAGTGAAAAAGTGAATTTTGACACAATCAGAAGGTAATAACAAATAGAAAATTAAAGAAGATTGATTATAATTTTTTCCTTTATTTTTTGATAGTTCATATTCACTAGGATAATAATTTATACGAAATTAAACAAAGATTTTGCAAAATGAAAAATTTGGTTAATGATTTTTTTTTGAAAATCTATGGTTGTTATAATTATAATTTTTTGTGTTGAATATGAATCGTAAACTTACTGATAATGAAAATGACATTAACGCGACTATCACCTGTAATTAATAAATTGATTTTCTCTCAATTATTCTAAGCAATTTTTGACGGTTTATACCAAATAAGGATATTAGAAGAGAATTTTATTTTTGACAATATGAAACACTGAACTTTGATCAGATCACGTCTGAAAATCTATGTGGAAGGAACTTTTTGCTTAACACTTGAAATGTTTTCTCAAGTTCTTGTTTTTTTGCTAAATGTAGAGGGATTTGTAAACCTTGTAAATTTTCTTATTTACAAAATAAAAATACTAAAATTTATGTCTACACAGTGCAGTCTATTTTCAAAAAGATAGGAATTTTAATGTTTAAATTATTTCAACCAATTTCGCACTCGTTGATTAGTGTCTTTTTTATCTTATTTCCTCATAATTCCTGTGCATGACAGTTTATTTATATATTTTTAAACTGTAAATGCTGTTTGTAAAATTCTGTGTAATGAAGTAATTTTGTTTTTTTATTTTAATTTGAGATTTGAACGTTTTGTTTGACTCTGCCATTGTCTAAATTTATTGTCTTTATATTTTATATTTGAAACTTCTTTGTTAAAATCTTCTAAATTAAATAATGTGGAAGTTAATGTTTGTATTACTTATGTTTAAATGAAAACATATATTATAAAACATACAACACATACTTAGTCTAAAGCTTTCGTTTGGACAGAATTCATAAGATTTCCAGAGGATTCCTTATAATCTCCTTTCTATTTTATTTATATTTCAATTATTGTTTCTTTAATGTAATTAGGAATAAAACCTTTGTATGTTATGTCGTTGTTACATATAAATTATAATGTATTTATTAATATTATAAGTTTTGACAATAAAAGAAAAGTGACTTTGGCACACAATTGGGCAAAGCTGTAAACAGTTTTCAGAATTATTTAACCCTATTATGGTGTTGGCCTCTGGATTGGGCTGTGAAGGTCAGCACTCTTTTCTCGTGCGGGAAATTACTGTTCGGACGAACAGATCTACCGGTCTGGTACTGACTAGAATTCGATTCGACCCGACCGATATCGGTCGCTGAACCGCTGAGTAGCTATCCTCCATCCGGTTTGCTGCGGCTTCCCACGCCGCGCGCTTCTTTCCGTGACTGCCGATGCAGTTTGACATCGTGGATAACTGACTGGGTTCGTTGACCCGTTACCCGAATGTGCAGTTGGTGTGGTCGTGTGGATCCACCGTGCGTCGACAAATTGTGTGAGGCGAGGGCGCACTGGATCCGATATATCGGGGCCGCTGCCGCACAGTGCAGTTCAAATTATTATCCATTAACAAAAATTTATTATCCATTAACAAAAAGACGGTCACCAAAGAAAAGACATTTATTTATTTGAAAAGTTCCAATAACACAATTTTAAATTGTTACACCATTTATTTTGTATTTAATTTAATTAAACAAAAATCAGTTTTGAAAGTGTTTTTTATTTCGGTCGTTAGACCAGAGCACCACACCTATCCTAAAAATTTAAAACAAAAAGGTATTAGCAAAACATTTCTAAGATTTCTTATCTTTAAAATCTTAATGAATATAAAAATCTATTTGTAAAAGAGATTCTCTCAAAATTACTCAGAATTTTGAATATCAATAGATATATAACCTCTGAATTACAGAAATAAGTTGAGACCAAATGCATTAGAATTTCTTCAGTGAAACACATTTTCTTTCGAAAAACTCAATAAATAAAATCATCTGTCATGTCAAATTTCTAAGCATTTATATCACCATCTTGGGAAACTGAAGAGGAATATAGACCCAAGGGAGCAATTATAAAACAATTACAATGTGTATGAACCACTTATTTATTAAATTATCCTTATTTATTAAATTTCTATTTTCATTTATATAAATAATTTGGTTCTTTTCGTGTTTGTGTTTAATATCATTTCCTTTTCCAAGACCTTATCGTGAGATCCCTCATAGAGGGGTTAACCTTCGCGACTCTGTACTGAACCGTGTCAATCATTGATAAAACAGGGCGGAGTTTTATCTATTTTAGTTAATCCTTAAAGTTTAGCTGGTTGTGAACCATGACATGTCAACAGTTTTGTATATATATATATATATATATAATTATAAGATTAATAAGAATAAGATTAAAGTGTAAAAACTAATTAATTAAAAGTTTTGTAATTTGGAATTTTAATAATACCTTAAGTAAATGATTTAACTTATTAAATTTAATGTAATTTAAAAACTAATTTTTTTTTTAAAATTTACTTAATGCATTTGTATCCAATTAAATTTCGAGAAATGAAAAGTTAATAATTATAAAATCTCATTCATTAATCAAAGGTTTGAATATAGATACAAAACCATATTAATCAAGAACGATGTTTCCCGCAGAAAATTCTAATGAAAATGATTCTGTTTGTGTTGTAAATAAATGTTTTCACGCAAATTGTGATGTTGCTAATAATCAGGAAACTTATTTTTTTAATTGTGTCAAATTTTAAGTAATTCATTATTTAAAAATATAAACAATTGAATTAAATAGGATTATTGAAATTATAAAATTATCTTTCTTTAATTACTTCAAAGTGTCGCTAAAAAGAAGTGAAATGAAAAACTAGTAAAATGAAGTTTATATATTTTCGATATGACTGTCCAAATCAAACATTAATATATTCAACTATTCAAAATATATAAAATGAATATTCATGATGGTTACCAGTTCCAGGCGCCAATTTGAGACAGTTTCATAAAGCAAGAACGGAATATTGTTGCATAAGACAGACATAATTTCTAAAGTCAAAATTTTACTACACAATTATTTTTAAATATAACTTAGAAGGAATTTCCGAATGACTGCGACTATAAAACAAATAGTCGGAATTTAATTCCTTTTGATTATATTTGTTTTGATTTTAACTAAAAGAATGTACAACTGCAACTAAAATTATCAATGTAATAGAACAAAAGAAATTTCATTAACTGTTTCACAAGTAAGTTTAATTACTTGTTTTCTTTATTGTGTTTTTATACTTTTATTATTGTGACTTTAGAATCCACAAATTCTCAGTTTTCTAAAGTAAATCTTTTTAATTAATTGAGTTAATTTTCCAGATATTCTGAGTTAAAGTTTGGTGTATATATTAAGAACACTAATTTGACTTTTTATATTTTTATTTAAACAACAATTTTGATTGCCCGTAAGACAATCTTTGTCAAAGCTTTCGTACATTTGCATTCAAAGCGAAATTGATTAATGAATTAATTCTCATTATTTTTTAGCAAATGGGGAAATAAATATTTTAATAAAATATTCACTCAAAACTTATTGGATAATAATTAAAATGATAATTAATTATTTAAAAAATATTAATTTGATTTATTTATTAAATATTATAAAAATTAATAAACTTATTTAACATTTTTAAATTATTTGAAATTAAAAATAAATTTAAACATTACCTATTTTCAGATAATAAGAATTGAAATATTAATCAGCTATCAGGGTAGGAGAGACAATTCCAAATCAACATACACATTCAAACACAAAACATCAAACATTCAAATATTCCTCACAGTATAAAAAAGTTTTAAAGGTTTAGTATTATACACATATATATATATATGTGTGTGTGTGTGTGTTGGGATCACAGGTATTTATTTTCTTATTTCCTTTACAGGCTCATTATAATCAGGCGCTGATGTTTTTGGAAAGCACCGCGATGTCCATTTTGTAAGTATATATAAATAAATAAAAAATAAATATATATAATTAAATAAGTAGTTGATTCACCATTTGATAGATTACATTGATTCATCTTTCACTTGATGAACAAAATAAATTACTCTCAAAAGATTGAAATTAGTGTCGTATGTCATATGTCCTTTGTTCGTGTTTATTTTAAATTACTAGGCGGCTGGTCTCCTTTTTGTGCGTTGGATTATTTTTGTTTTTAAATATTTTGTTATGTTGGAGACTTCCATCATAAAGCGGTTGAAACTTTGGCTTTGATGGCTGTCTCCACTCGTGTGATTTGTTGTTTTGTCAGTTAATTTGTTCGTCATTCAAATTAATCTTTTATATCTCTGAATGTTTTTGAATTTCAAATATTTGAATGCATTTATTTCTTTTAAGATGATGGAGACTGGACTTCCAACTAATATTTATAGACGCCGTTCGGTTGAAGTACCTACAGAGAATTTCAACGATATGGTAGTTATAAAGGAGGTAACGTTCCGTAAAACATTTGAACAATATCATAACAAGATTCTTAGAGAGTGAAAACATAGATGACGTTTAGTTTACTGACAACGGTGGGTATACATAGTGTCTGCCGAGACTATTGAAGATCCAACACCAACGAGCAAGTTGTGCTCACTCTAATAAATTTAAATATCGTCAACAAATAAATTTTCAAATAATCCAACTTCCATCAGATTCAATCTTTCTTTCAAATATATTTTTATTATTAAAATTATTTTCTAATTGTTTTCTTTGCTAGCTACTCGTTATCATCAGATTATCCATTTATATTTAAATCAAAATCATTGAGATAAACCAGAGGTTCTCAACCTTTTTTTCCGAATGCCACACTCGACATAATACATGAAATTTTGTGACACACCTGTTATCAAACGAAGTTATTATGTAACTTTGAGGTTTTCAAAGTATTAATTCTAGACTCTATTCAAGTGAGTGTAAACAGCTCAGAAACTTACTTATCGGGTTCTTGGTTATTTTCGTATGTATAGTGGCACCTCCGGTGGGACAAGATCAGGTCATAGCTGTCACTGGTGGTGACCATGTTGATGTTTTGACCTGTTTTATCGAGGATGGTTAACCGCAATCGTATTGATTTTAATTGTTATAACAGTATACAGTCTACAGTTTAGACTCTACACTACAAAGTTGAATCTTGAAAATTATTATATAAAATTTAAGAGTATTGCATATTATCAAGCAAATCATCGCGACAAACTATTTTTTCGCGACACAACAATTCATCGCGACACACTGCCGATCCAATCGCGACATTAGTGTGTCGCGACACACCGGTTGAGAAACACTGAGATAAACGAAAGACTGAGACGAGAACTTAAGCGATGAAAAAATAGATTAGTGGAAACGGAATCCGAATTTCTGTTAATAGCAGCTGAATGTGTGCAACTGAGAAGAACTTCGGAACTTTTATCAGTTACCAGACCTGTCGTAGAAAAATGACTCATTTTCCAGAAACAGGTCACATCCATACAAAATAAGATTGATGACATCCTCATACAACTGAACATCCTGGGTTATCATCAAAATAATGTAGGTCAGGTTTCCCAAGAACAACCCAATCTATTAATTAAAGCGGTCAGTGAAAAAATATGAAACTAAGCGATAATATTGCAGCCATGCCGCCTAGCTCAAATGTCACATTACACAGTGTAATCATTAAAGAATCATGGTACGGTCATCTTCAAAAATGCCTAGTCGGACTAGAAAACGCCGCAAACAGTGGAAAGAGAAATCAGCTATAAAAGCAAGTCAAAGGTGAGTTAGATGAAAACCAGCGTCTGTAAAAGATTTCCGCTTCATAGAAATTCGGAGATAGTTTAAAAATAATAAGCGGGTGTCTGCAAATTTTACTTTATGTGAAAATTGTTGTAATCTCCTAAACCCTTTGAGGTACAACAGCAGTAGCGCGAAACCTTTAATTTACAAGTTTTTCAGGAAAAACTGAGCTTGTTAAAACATCGATCCTTCACCATGGGTCGTGGAGAAGAATGCATCATTTTATCCGACTCAGATAACTGATGGTGGTAAGTAGACTTTTCTTGTTGTCATTTTTTGTTTGTTGTTGCTTTTTTCGATTTCTCTAAATCACATGTATCAGGTCTTGTCATAAGTAATGTCGTTTTTTTATTATTGATTTGAAATTAATTTGTTAAATTGATTTCAACACGTTTAGTTAATGCCTCATATTTTAATAATATCTTGTATAAGGTATAATTAATTTGGATAAGAAAAAAAACACGGCAAGCTATCAACTCTCCGAAGATCATTTTTGAAATTGTATTCTTTACAAATTTAATAAAGGAAAAATGCTACAGTGGTACAAGAAAAATTAATGCCATTTATCCTAAAGCTCTAGATGTTCGAAAATGTCAGAGATGGATTGGAAAGTTTAAAGAATGCAACTCCGATCTGAAAAATGAAGATAGATCTGGTCGACTGTCAACTGTAGATGATGACAGTTTGCACTGAGAAGTGGACGAAAATCCAACAATGACCCCGGACGAATTAAGTGCTGAAACAAGCATAGATAAGAAGACAATCCGTCAATATTTAATAGCAATGGGAAAAACAAGCAAAGCCGGTAGATTGGCTCCACATGATTTAGGCGAAAGCAATAAAATTCAAAGATTTTTCATTTCCCATTTGATCCTATTGCGTCAAAAAATAAATCTTTTCTGGACAGAGTCATCATGGGAGACAAAAAATGGATGTTTAGCAACAATCCGAAAAGAAAGGATAGTGGCATTTTTCCAGATAAGCTTCAACATCGACTACAAAAACATGAAATTCGAGCAAAAAGGTATTGTTATGCGTTTGGTGGAGTACAAAAGGTATCGTTCACTATGAGTTATTAAAATTTGGTAATACAATTAATGTAGATACGTACGTAGAATAATGAACTCATTTAAATGCGAAAATGAAGGAGAAATTGTCTGTAATTGCAAATAGAAAAGGGGATATATTGCACCAAAACAATGCAAGATCGCATTCTTTAATGAAGACGCTGCAAAAAATTAAGAAATTTAACTTGGATCTTCTGCCTAACCCACTGTATAGCCCAGATTTAGCCCCTTCAGATTATCATTTATTTAGGTTTTTGCTGCATATTCTGGTAATAGCTCATTTGATGCCCTAAAAATTATCTTAACAAGTATTTTTAATCAAAATCTGAAGTCTTTTACAAATCAGACATAAAAAAATTCGTTCCACGGTGGGAAGAAGTTATTCAACGCGATGGAGACTAAATTGTAGATTAAAATATTTGTATTTTGCATAAAATCTTCAATAAAAAACGACATTACCTTAGACATGAACTAATATAATAACTGAAAAAAGATTAAAATAATATAACAAAATAAAAAGTAATCGGACCAGTTGAACTTATTTTAGTCAAAATGAACCAACCACTAACATCAGGGAAATGAATTCTCCTAATGGAGTTCATATCAAAAATAATAGGTTGGTATTAAATTATTATACAAATAAAATGAAATTAATTATATTTTATTAAAATAAGTATAAAAGCAATATATATATATATATATATATATATATGTTTGGTTCACAAGAATAACATTTATAAAAATGTCGATATTGTAAAGATAGTTTCAATAAAGTAAGAAATTAGATTACAGTGACATCCAAAACTGACTATTCATAGAAAGCTGATCTTGTGTACAAAATAAAGAAAAATGTACAAAAATTTTTTGGGATTGTAAAAACTCGTACATTACCATTCCCATGTATACTGTATAAAAGTCATATAAAACGAATAAGTAACTGACCAGGAATCTCAAGCAGGATCATAAATTGGCGGAGACAGAATAAATTGGAGAACCGACAATGACACCAGAGTCAACCAGTACAACAAGTAACAAAGAAGAAAGAGTCAGAGAAAACCTCAACATTATAGGCAACTAGATTTAATCCGTGACGGACTCCCGTCTATCTCGACAGCGATGGAGGAAGCAATAGGTACTGAAGAAATACATTTGAAATTTAGCATTGCAGGTTTCACTACAAGGGGAGAGTCAGGTTTCCCTTTCGCAGCTGTACAAAGTACATAAATACATCAAAAGGTATGAAAAATCATGGATATACAGCCTATGGGTCGTCGAAAACATCTTGGGGACCGAAACAATCTAACCCCGTAGGAAGTCTATCGGGTGGCTGCTAGTGACTCTTTAGTTTGAGTGGACTCTCTAAAGAACATAGAGGCTCAATACTATTCGAAAGAGATGGGAAGCTCACATTGTAGAGACAACTTATAATCTCAAATTATGGATTAGTGAACAGTAACTGTCGAGTAGATCAATTAAGGTTCTTAATCACAGAAAATTTTGCTTAGATAGAACTTCATTAATCTTAGAAGAAGAATTAAGAATATTTTTTATTCACATTGTGATAGGTTGTATTGTGAATCATTGCTTATAAGACACTAACCCCTTAATTAATATTGTGTTGTTGCATAAGTTCCCGCCGTTTTTTTAACATTTATTTTCAAAGAAATCAAAGAATTTTAACAACCAAAATAATGACTCAGTTAATTATATATTTAATGAAATCATAAAATTTTAACAGCAAAAATAATAACACTTCAATCAATTATATACTCTACTTCATTGTTCACTACTTCTTCCCATCTTTCCACCAGTTTGTTGATTCCATTTCGCCAGAAATCCTTAGGTCGAGTCTCGAAGAAGTTGTTGAGTCAATTCTCAAGATGATCCTGATTTTTGAAGCTAAGACCGCTCATTTCATTTTAAAGGCAGCGGAAGAGATAATAATCCGTCGGGGCGAGGTCTGGGGAATAGGGAGGATGTTGAAGGACCTCCCATCCGAGCTCTTGGAGTGCCATCTTGACAGTTTTGCGATGTGTGGTCGAGCATTGTCATGGAGGAGGATCACCCTTGTCGATCCGGTCTTTTTTGTTTGAATTGCCTCATTGACTCGATGAAATTGAACTTTATATAGATTCTTTTCTACTGTCATGCTCTTTCCAAGCATTTCACAGTGGATTAGACCTTCCCAATCCCACCATACGCAAATCATTGTCGTCATCGGGTGCAGGTCTTTCTTGATCCTGAATATTTATTACAATCAATGACTTTTAGACAACTAATGACTTTGAAATTAGATTTGAAGGATTCTTTTGCTTCTTCTAAAGACCAGACTTGGTATGGTTAATTATTATTACAGCTTGCAGAGGAGTGATTAGAAATAATTCATTATTTTGGATCATACTGTCAAAAAATAAATAATTTAATATTGAATTTCAACATTTTCAGCTTTTTTCAATATAAATATTATACATAATATGATTATTATTTTTACGATTATTATTTCAAGGATCAACCATGAGGTTAGCATACTTGATCCAAGAAGACGCAATATGTCATATTGAATGATAAAATAAAAGATAAAAAATAAAAGATTAAAAATGCAATCATCAAGGAAAAACATTAAATCAAAGGCATGATCCACAACTTTAAGTATCTAATTATATTTAGACTGTTACTTTTAATTTATTGATAATAATTTTTCTATAATTTATTTTTCATCTCAGGTTTTCTATATAAAATTATTTATTTATGTAAAAAATTATTTTGAAAATTTTGGGACTTCCTGGATTTATTTTTTTTGCTGTATTACTCAAACTAATCCATTTGTGAAATAATCGTTCAGTGACGCGAAAAATAATTTAATTCTGTTTTTTTCATTTTGTCTATTTAAATAAAAGAAAATTTATTATTTGATATTTTAATCAATTAAAATAGTTTTTTATATAATAAAAATTTTAAAAAAAATAAAAGAGCAACGTAAATTTAGATTATTAAAAAAATAAATAAATTTATATGTTTATTTCAATTTTAAAACTATTTAATTTTTGTTTTTAATGTAAATTTTTATTAATAAAAATGTTTTAAAATTTATTAATATAATTTATTTGATCTATTTTTAATTTGTTTTGAAAATTCTATTTCTAATTTTATTAATTAATTTCTAATTTTATTATAAAAGAAAAAGATGCATATAAAACATTATATTTCATCTTTTTGATCTTCTACATTTTTATGTTTTTTTAGATATTTTCTGACTAACTTTATTATTTTAAGTTTTGTGATAACAGAAATTGTATAAAGTTAGTCTAATTAATTCAATAGGAATGAATATTAAAAAAAGCAAATTAATTTTTTAATACTAACTTTTTTACTTGTTTTTAAACTAAATAAAACCTTTTATCAAAGGTGAGATACTAAAAATTATTTATTAATTTCACAAATTAGTTATTGTTATAATATTCTATAATCAATCAATTGATATATATATATATATATATATACAGTCGAAACCGCTTAAGACGAAATCGTATTTGCCAGCAGAAAATTTAGTCTTAACTAATATTCATCTTAAGCGGATTTATTGTTCTTGTGATTATTTAACACACTTCACCACATTTACAAACATGTAGAACAATTCTAAACCTATTTTATAAGTTAATTTCTCTACCAGTCTGTTGGTTTCCTCTATACATGCAGTTATCAATGGCACGCATACCCATTTAGCAACGCTATGTAGGTTCACGCGTGTACACACAAACATTAAAAAACGTATCCACAGACCGTGAGCATCCGGGGGCTACTCAAACACTTACAGTATAAGCTACTGTACTGTATGCAGAGAGAGAGAGAAAGAGAGGAAAGCAGACGGCTGGTTTGAATCACACTGATGTCACACGTGCATAAAAATTTTGACGCAGTGTGTAGTGCGTTGGTATAAGAGAAATACACATTTATCTACGGAAGCTTCTCTTACTGACCAGAACCACTCTGTTAATTTATGTAGCCCCTTCCCGGGGACATATACATGGTACAGTATGTATATGATGAATGGCACCCTCACACTGTGTCAGAGCTATATTTGTAAGCGTGTGTGTATGAGCATTTTTTCACTAAGCACTGTAGCATTTATAGATAACGCCATCATTGCAATGTCTCTCTGCCCCTCCCTCTTCCTCTTTTCATAGCATATAACGTACAGCAGATTACTGTACAGTATGTCGATTGGTTGAGAATAATAGTCTACAATGTGCGCATGTTTGCGTTGTGTTTGTTGTTTAGCATTTCTACAATGAACTTGCAGTGACTGCAGTTAACTGCAATTTGATGCCAAAAGAATCTCAAAATTAATCATTATTTTTTTCATTTTATATGCATAAAAAGAAGTAAGATTGGATATTTATTTTTAGATTTGAAATTTTACTATGGATTTTTGCTCTTAAACGCCGATTCCAGATTCTTACTCATAAAGGACTGTAAACGACTGTTTTCATCATGTCAAAGAAACAAGCCATATCTCTTGGAAAGAAGTTAAAGATCTTGGCAGAGGTGAATAAAGGAAGAATGAAGATGGAAATAGCTTTTGATTTGGGAATTCCGCCCAGCACACTCTCTACCATAATAAAGAATAATGCTGCAATCTGCGAGGCTGGGGAGAGCGGACAAAACGGTTCACGTAAATGATAGCGCACATCAACGCATATGGACGTCGATGAAGCCCTCCTTCGAGGGTTTACGCAAGTGAGATCCCAGTCACTTGCAGTCGATGGTCCTCTTTTAATGGAGAAAGCAAAAGCTTTATCCATTGAGCTGGGCGTTCCAGACTTCAACCCCAGTATTGGATGGCTTGCTCGTTGGAAGGATCGACATGGAATTAGTCTGCGAGCTGTATGTGACAAAGCCGCTGATATCGATACTGAAACGGTTGATAACTGGTGATTTACAGTCCTGTCTCAGCTACTATCACTCGATGAGGAGAAGGACATTTTTAATGCTGACGAAAGTGGCTTGTTCAGGCGCATGCTTCTCGATCGAACACTTGATTTTAAAAGAAAATCTTACACTGGTGGAAAGCATGCCAAAGACAGAATAATTGTTCTCCTTGCAACCAACATGACGGGGAAAAGTAAGCTGAAACCAATCGTACTATGAAAAGCGAAATATCCCAGGTGTTTCCGTGGCATAAAGCATATCCCAGTCCACTATCCAGCAAACCAGAAAGCATGGTTGACGGGTGACCTCTGGGAAGAATGGATCCAAAAATTGGATAAGAGCATGCGCAATCTAGGTCGACTTATCCTCTTACTGATTGACAATTGCCGCGTACATTAAAATGTGCATGATCTGACAAATGTCAAGGTGCAGTTTATACCGCCAAACACAACTGCTGTGCTTCAGCCTTGTGACCAAGGTATTATACAGGCAACTAAGCGACGATATCGATCATGCTTGCTCAAACGAACTCTAGCAGCATATGAGAGTGGAATGCTTCCTGAGATAAATTTGCGTGAAGCCCTGGACATGTTGATAGCGGCTTGGAATGACATCACCGAGGAAACCATCTGCAACTGTTGGCGTCACTCAGGAATCGTCAAGAATGCCCCACCAATGTAAAACTCTCCTAACCAAGTGGATGACTCTTCAATGGACAATATATTCGACCGTCTCCGCCATTTCATGAACATCCCAGACGCTGTTGACCCAGAAGTTTACCTTCATGCAGATGATGCCGTAGCAATAACAGGATTGCTATGCGATTCTGAAATTGCTACTGAGGTGATTCAAAAGAAAGAAGACGATAAATCGGATTCTGAAGATGATTCCCCTGTGACTGTATTGCCTTCTGCGAAAGTTGTCATCAACCAGCTGAATGGAATTCGCATCTTCCTACAGTGCCAAGATGACGATATCACTGCTGCGCTACATGCTCTGGGTGTGATTGAGAACTATGCACAGAAATAAGTGTTTAAAAATTCTATCCAAACCAACATTCCAAACGCATTTAAAAGAAATTAAAAATGAGTGTCATTTCTGGAACTTATCTCAGATATCTTATCTGTTTTGGGGGAGAAAATCGAGTGGACATTGCAGACTATGAATATATGTTCTTCATTAATTTATCGTTAAAAAATTCTAGAATTCGTCTTAAATGGTTTTACTGTTTTGCGGGACATGCATTTTATTTCGTACTAAGAGGTATTTCGTCTTAAACATTTCGTCTTAAACGAAAATTTTATTAGGTAAACGTGAATCTCTAAGTTGGTACATTCGAAATATTTCGTCGTAATCCGTATTTCGTCTTAAGCGATTTTGTCTTAAGTGGCTTCCACTATATATATATATATATATATATATATATATATATATATATATATTGTAACGTGAATTTCCGCTATTTTCAATCCCTTGGTATTTTTATTTTTAATTACGCTTATGTGTGTATGATGCGTACTTTTTCAAAAATGTGATTTTTTTCTACTTTATCATTCCTGTGTAGTTTACCAGAAATAGAACACCACTAAACAAAAACAAAGTTTATTTAAGTACAACACAAAAAATCAAATTCTGTTTTCACGCTTTTTATCACGTATTTAAACAAATTTAATTTCGAATATTTATCAACATTATTACATCCCGGCCAAAAATCAGGTATCCATTTCGTAATCTCTGTGCCATGGTGGTTCTCTTCTCTCTCGGTCACTTCTGCGTTTCTCGTCCCGGTTTGTTTGGTCCATCATCAATTGCTTCGCTCTCATCTTCACTGCTTTCTAAATCATCAATAAACTCGTTTTTAGGATTATTCTGATCATCAGATTGTTTTCTGATATCCTGAATGTCTCGGAACTCCGTCTACTTCGTATTTGTTGTGACATATTTTTGCTGTGATTATACCCCGAACCGATTGACTTATACATCGAACATGTTGACTCGGCTTGACATACACTTTCTCTCTACTTCAAACATTCTACAGTCGTCACTCATCTTTTCCACGTTTATTTTTTCACCAATTATCCTCCAATTATAGTTAAATAATATATCATTTGGCGATTTAATTCCATCTTTTCTTTTTTTAGGACATATATTATACCAATACACAGCTTCAGCAATATCAATATTCGATCTCCCACTATTCCTTTTATCGTATGGTGACAGCGGTCCACAATACCGTTCGTACTGGGTCTATGCGCACATCAATAGTCTATCTTAACACTCCATTCAATAGACAAGTGTTTGTTTTGTCACCTGTATAAGCTCCTCCCTTGTCAACAAGGATTTCTGTGGGAGCTCCATGCTCCATAAATAATTCATCGATAATTTTTATTACGTCGTCAGCTTCTTCTGTTTTTACTTCTCTCCAAATGGAAAATCGACTGGGTCCACAATCAATTACTGATAAATATACTCTATTCTTGTAATGAGTATGACCTGTAGCCAATCTTTCCCAACATTTTTCTACCGATAATAATCTCTTTGTTGTTTTTATAGGGGCGGATTCAATACTACTACACCGACGACAGTTTCGATCAATACTCTCCATATCCTTTTTCGACACTTCAATATTTTCTTTTTCTGCTATCAGACACATTAATATTACAAAATTTTATTTAAAAATATTTATCGATAATCGATCAATCGGAAATAAAAATGTCAGACAAGCTGTCTATCTAAGTGGAGCGCTGAAACGTAAGCAAAAAGTTAAACAGAAAGAAAAAGAATTAGTTAACAGTCAGAACATGAATTTGTTTAAATTGGGATTTACTGTAACAACGAACACTGTTAACTATCAGTCGGAATCGAATATGAGCGTCATAGAAACTGACATGCTTTGTTCAGATTCTCAAAAATTAAACGTAGCTTCCAAAGAAGCTGAAATGTTATTTAACTCTGAAGGAATTCATGAAAAAGACAACAGTGGTGAAATTCATTTAATTTATCCTCGAGTTAGTCAAGTGGCTGAAGCGACTGAGGTTGAAATTCAAAACACATATTTGAATATTGAAGAATCTTCACAGGATGTTCATGACTTTACAAAGGTTGAATTTAGTAATGACTGTGCATTGTGGACTAACATTTCTGATAATATTCGTGAATTTTGGCTTAGAAAAGGTTCAAATGATTGCCAACATTATGATGATGATTTCGAAGCTTCGGAAAGAATTTACCCCGATGGTAGAAAGCAAAAATTTTCACGATGTCATTTATACAGTAAACATGTATTAGGTGTATAACTTAGTTTTTTGGATTTTTTTGCAGAACAGACAAGTTTATTTATATGACATAATAAGTTTTATTCTAATCAAAATATTTTCCATCGTTAATTATGACTTTC
>MQRK01197598.1:14966-25072 GCA_001938485.1 Girardia tigrina | reverse complement strand
ACGTTTACTTATGGCTGCTTGAGTAACATTTAACTGTTTTGCAAGCTCTTTCTCTGTTTGAGTAGAATCTTCCTTCAGTAATGATTCCAAATCTTCATCTTCAAATCTTTTTGGTTGACTGGAACGCTCTTTGTCACTTACGTCGAAATCTCCACTTTTGAAACGTTTATACCAGTTCTCGTAAGTCTTTTGAGTTGGTGCATGTTGACCATTAGTTTCTTCAAGAAGCCGAAAACTGTCTGCAGCTTTTTTCTTTTGATTAAAGCAAAACAGTAGTGCTTCCCGCAAATGCTGTTTTGTTGGTATGAAAGTTGTCATGCTAAAACGTGATTAAAAATATGTTTATGACGCATTTAAGGTCAATAACCTATTTAATTTTAATGCCTCGATTTCAGCACTTTAAAAACCTTTACGTACAACTGTAAAATAATGCTTATTACTAAGGTTACACTATCTCTTAGAAAATCCAAAAATCAAAGTTATACACCTAATATCTGGTGAAAAAATTTTACGTTCGTGGCTGCTGTATTCACCGTCAAATGGAATTATATTTTGCTTTGCCTGTCGACTATTCATGTCAAATTCAAATTCTGCATTTGCTTCTGACGATGGATTTAGCAACTTGAATCATTCGACAACATACATTTCTTAGCATGAAAATAGTCAATATCATAGAGATGCCATGTTAACTTTGGCTATAAGGCAACAATATGCTGGTACAATAGAAGTTCAAATGAAATTAGAATTTACAAAAGAAGGGGATTATTGTCGTAATATTCTAAAAAGAATTGTTGCAGTCATAAAGTTTTTAGCAGAACGAGGACTGTCATTTCGGGAAAATGATGCGTTGATAAATTCTTCCCAAATGGTAATTATTTAGGAGTACTTCAACTATTAAGACAGTTTGATCCATTATTAAGTAACCATATTGATAAATACGGCAACTAGGGAAAAGGCAGAGCATCGTACTTGTCATCCACAATATGCGAAGAATTTATCCAGCTTATGGATGATAAATTTCTAAAAATTATTGCAAAAGAAATTAAGGAGCAAAAATATTTTTCTGTTTCTGTTGATTCTACTCCAGATCTTAATCACGTCGATCAACTGACTGTTATCATACGATACGTTGAAAAATCATCCCATCAAGCTAAGGAGAGGTTTTTGAAGTTTTTGGCTTTGGAAAAATATACTGGAGAAACACTAACAAATACCCTGTTATGTTTTTTTAAACGAAATTGTTGTAAATATATCAGATTTTCGTGGACAGTCATACGACAATGCATCAAATATGTCGGGGAGATACAATGGTATGCAAGCTAAAGTTAGGGAAATCAATCCATTAGCACACTTCATACCATGTGCTGCTCATTTCCTAAATTTAATTGGAACCTCAACTGTTGAATGTTGTGTCGACACTGTTAATTTTTTTGGCTTTGTGCAAAAGTTATCAAATTTCTTTACTGCATCTACATCTAGATGGGCAGTTATGAAACGTTGTTTGGGATCCAAAAATTTACTTTTAAAATCACTCTCCCAAAGTAGATGATCAGCTAGAGCAGATGCAATTAAAGTTCTGTCAGATGGATACAACAATATAATAGAAGCTTTAACATGTCTTGCAGGTGATTATCAAAAACTAGAAACACAGCGTGAAGCAAATGATCTTTTACGACATTTGTCATTTTTTGAAACGGTGTTTCTAATTGAAATGTGGAACAATATTCTTAAGAATATAAATAAAACCAACCTTTATCTTCAAAAATCAAACTTGGAACTTGGTACAGCAGTGCAGTTATTAAAAGCATTGCATGAGTATATTTGTTTGCAAAGAAAAAATTTTGAAAAATTTGAAACACAAGCCAAAATTAAAGCTCCAGAAACTAGATACAAAAACGAAGATAAACATAAAAAAATTGAATATGATGGCCCAGTTGAAGAAGCAAATCTAGAAATTAGAGAAAAATTCCGCGTGGAAACATATTTGCCAATAATTGATAAATTGTCAGCTGAATTGGACAGTCGAACAAAATCTTATGGTTCAGTGTACAACTTATTTGGTGTTCTAACAGATTTTTGGAAACTTTCAACAAATGATGTGGCTGTTCGAGCTGATTTACTCCAACAACGGTATCCAAATTACTTAGAAAGTTCTTTTTCGGAAGAGCTACAGCAATTTTAGACTTTTCATTCAAAATTTCATTAAAAGTAAAAATCAAAAAGAAAACCAATCAGTTCACAGGTTGTATAGCTTATTATTTTACTTGAATCTTGTCAGTTCATTTCCAAACATTGAAGTTGCATTTAGAATATATCTCAGCTTGATGGTTAGTAATGCTAGTGGAGAGAGGACATTCTCAAAATTGAAGCTCATTAAAAATGAACTTAGATCATGCATGCTGCAAGAACGGTTAAACGGCTTGTCATTAATGTCGATTAAAAGTGAACTTCTACAAAAAATTGATTTTTATGACGTTATCAATGATTTCATTTTAGCAAAGCGTCGAAAAATTAACATTTAATAACACTATATAAGTTTTAAATCACGAATATCAATTAAGTATGGTCATTGTGATGGAGACATTGTAACTAACCGTAACACCCAAGAAGACCGAAGAAGAAATTGAATTTAAAAAATAATTCGTTTTTTTAGTTAATTTATTTTATCAATGATCAATCTTTTTAAATAAATATTTTTCTCATTTCTTTGTATATTATACATTTATTCAGATTATTCTATTGATCTCAAATTTGACTAGAGGAAAGACTCTTTAAAATTGTCGTTTTCAGAGGTTTAATTTTTGAGATAAAATTATGTCTGCCAAAAGGGGCCTTATATTTTTTTGGCACAGCCACACAGGGCCCCCTGTGGAGATTTAAGACTCCACCTGACTAATTTGAAGCCACGGATTGAACAATTGGCATCGGAGCATCAGGTTCATCCGTCTCATTAACAACATTATATGCATATTAATTTTATTTAAGTGATTATTTTTTACTTTGTATCATTTCAAATTCAAATATGTAGTTTAATTCTGTGTTGTCAATAAAATAGAATAAATCTTGTATGTTTTTCATTTTTTCTTATTGCTTAATATAAATAAATAAATCGATCAATAAACCATAAAGTTGGACAGTAATGTATCAGCTGTCAAAAATATATTTGAAGCTATTAAATTTACAAAAGTTTTAACTGTAGGGGATCTACGGAAAATAAAAATATCGGTAAGTGGTCTATGGGACAAAATAGTTTGGGAAACACCGGGTTAGACCAAAGAGCCAGATGGGGTGATTGAGTAAGGTATGTATCTCTGACATGTGTAAGACTAGCTGAATGCCAACCTGCCGGTCGATGGATTGGCAGACAAGGAACGCTTGAGTCGCCATCTTGTTCGCCAGATTTAACCCCACTCGACATTTTTCTGTGGAGCTTCCTCCAAGAGAAGGTCTACTCATCAAATATCAGTAACATAATGTAGATGAAAGAAGATCTAGATAAATTTCTGAGTCATTGCAGATGATATTTCGAAGCAGTAAGAATTGATAAAAAATGACAGACATGTCACTAAGTGATTCATGCAGATCTTCCGAGAAACTATGAGAACACAATTTGTAAAGCTGAAAATTTTGAAGATTGTCTAAGACTACTTTCCAGAAGCTAAGAGAACCAACAACTTATTTGAAAACGCTACTAAAAACGCTAAAAGGGTCATGAATACGTACCAAATGTTTCAAAAAAGTAGACCGATTGATCAAAAATGCGTTATCTTATATCCTAAGAAAAAGACTTAAAAGCTTCAATGTTATATCACAGGTATGTTATTATTGCACTTGTAGAAGACCAAACGAGAGCTAAGTTATCTAGACGTTGTTCAAAACGACAGGGCCCATGAGGTACCTAGTGAAGAGGTAAACAATGCTCAAAGGGCATGAAATCAAATGTCTTAAATTGCAACCCATGACTTGAATTGAAACATCTCAGCTGAAATTGCCAAAAAAATGGACTAGTATCATACTGGAATTATCATAAGACAGCTCCTATTAGCGGAAAATATTCTAACAAATACTTAATGTCTTGTTTCTTGTATGAAGAAAAGGAACATAGGCCTTTTTGTATGACTTAAAATTTTTAATAAATCAAAATACACAAACCCACAAAAACAATTAACTGTTATAACATTGATTTTTCCTGTCCCAAAAAAATATTCACGAAAATGATTATTTATAATTGTTTTAAAAAATATTATGAATCGTTTTTTATATTTCCAGGCAAATTTATGGTAAAAAGAAAAATGCTAATTTTGACTCCACTAAATTATACTTTGACTCTGTTTTGTAATATTAAAGTCAAATAAATTATTATTATTTATCACCTTTTAACAGACTTATGTGATAAATTAAAAAGAATATTAAATTTCTAACGAGACTGATAATAATAAAGCAATAAATTATAAGTAGTAAAAAAAATTTAAAAATATATTTTATAACATAATTAATATTTCAATAATGTCATAATTGTTATTAAATAAATAATTTTTTGATAAAAAATTTAAAATTTATTTGTATAAAGATTTTAATTTTTTAATTTTAATATATATATTTTGTAATTTATTTTATTCTAATAATTTTTTGATTTTACTTCATTATTTAATTAATAATATTTTTTTGTTAATTTAGAATTATTTTCTTACAACACAAAAATATAATTTTGTTTTAATTTTTAAAATATTTTACAAAACATTGTTATAAATTAATTTTTTAAATGAAATAAACTAAAAATAGAAAATTCTAATGAGTTTTGTCAATTTTTCGACAAAAAAAATCTGAATTCATTTTGTCTCAATTCACTATTTATAATTAATAAAACAATCAAAAAGTAAAATAAAGTATTTTTTAAAAAATATGATATTAAAAATATGTCAATGGAAAAAAATTGTTTTTTTATTCACAAAAAATGTAAATTAAAAATTAAAAATTACAAATAAAGTAATTGTTCTATTTTCATTTATAATCGGTTTAAATGTTAATTCCCTAAAGTAATAATGACAAATTAGCCTTTGTGAACTTAATAGACATCAACAAAATTCAGTACTCTATTCTTTTGGTTGGGAAAATTGACCTAAAATGATCTTTGATTAAATAATTTATGGATTTTGATAAACAATGAAGTGTTTTCTGAAAGAAGATATTATTTATATTTTATTTTTAATCATTAGTTTTTGAGGAAATTTTTTTTTGGAACCATCTGAAACCACTTCCAACCCAAAAGTCAAATATTAAAAAAAATCAAAATTGATTATAATCAATAGAATAAAATTTAATATGATGAGTTTAAGAATTTTTGCGGGCATCTGGAATTAGATTCCATTTTTTCACCTTTTCCACAATCAAAGTAAATGGCATAATTTAGTTCGAATTTTAATCTGTCTTTCATGGGAATGAAAACGGTTCTTGTTACATTTCTTTAATGAAAATAGTCAATCTACCTTGCGAAACTCGATAAAAGAATTTTAACTCCAAACTTCTCTGCAGTTCGAATATGTTTATCGGCCACATTTCGGCCGTACAAAATGGCGAATCTAAAGTTTCAAGTTTGACAAATTTTGAAATCACAATAGACCCAAAATCAGTACTTAAGTATTCTAGACAAGTCGATGTCCGCTAATTTATGTCACAGAAAAACTCAACAAGCTGATTTCCAAATTGTTTTCTGTGACGCATCCAACCGGATCACTAATCATTTGTCGGGTTTTCTGGATAAGCCGGAACTGGAAGCACTCTCGTCAACGATTTTCCATCACACTACTGAACCTAATCTACTAGCATTGCAAGTTCACGCGACGAATGTTTAGTATCAGATTAAACAAGGAAATCAGTAGTTGTACGATAAATTTCATGTGACAATTTCGGCTCACTCATTTGGACTTGGTCAGAGAGATACTTCTTGTTCCGAATCTCAATCTATTTTTTATCACTCAATGATTTACCAATTGACTACAACAACCGGATGTTTATTGTTCTGATTAATAAATATTCCTAATTTCTTTATATCCAGTTATTTAATAAAGTTAATGAAAGAAGAAAATACACTCAATTTTTTTCATTACAATCATCATATTAAAAATATGTTCCTAATGATATAAAATGTTCAAAACACAACAAATGAAAATTTGTATTACATATTACATAAATCTTCCGAATGTGATTGATTACTAGTTAATAACGATATTCAACATTGATACACATGGTGGTTATTCATAAACTTGTATCGGGTAAAAATCTCAAAAACATACTGGAGCTTTTGATCATTTCATACAGTATCTAATGTAAGAATGCAAGCCTTCAATGCATGGCACGTTTCGGTTTACCTCTAAGATATGAAAATATTGATTGTTTTTAGTTTGGTTTTGTAAGGCTTTTGTTAGTTTAATTTTAGTTTTGATTTAGTTTTTGTTTTAAGCTTCTGTATAGTTCTGATGGTTTTTGATCACCTAAATGTCTATCTTCGATCCAACTGTTCAGTATATTTCTATTTGTATTTGTGAATTTTTCGCAGAGTGCTTTCTTTAATATTTCAAGAGGATTTTTTATTGTTGCTAATTTTTCTATTTCTTCTGATATTTGTTTTATTATTTTTGATGGTAATTTTGTGATGATTGCGCTGCAAATGTCGTATTCATGGTATGTATTTTCTAAATGTGCGATGGAAATTGTTGTGTTAAACCATGTTATGGGGATGTTATTGTCGTTTGATGATTCGGATGATTTACAGACAAGTCACAAGAACTGCGCGGAGTTTACTCTTCTTCGTTTCACGGAACGGAATCGGGAGAAATAGAGGTGATATCCGAATTGACCGGAGATGTTGAAGAATCGTCAATTTTAGATTGGTATGATCCAGTAAATAAAATGGGATTGTATCTTAGAGTATGATAAGTTGTTTCCGTATTAGTTTGAATCAGTTAATCCACCGATGATGACGAATTACGGACAATTAATTTCGTTGATGCTTAGCCAAACCAAATTAGTAATTTTATTATTTTTTATTGCTTTTTTAATTATGAATTTAAAAATTGATTGATTTTTAAATTTCAAATTCATAATTGCTTATGGCAATTATTAAATCTAATAATTTTACATATAAATAAAATAAACATAAAAATCATAAATAAATTACAACAAAAAACGAAATGTTTAAAAAAAATTTAAAAACGAAAACGATAAATTTCTATTTCGATTTTAAAGCCTTTAATAATACCCAAAAGAAAAAATAAAAAAATCAAGAAATTACATCATTACATGTTTGCAAAACACACATACAGCTCATGCACACTCGCGCCAACAGAAAGAAGTCACACGAGAAAAAAATAAACTGTGAACAACAAAATTTGATATAAGACAAAATAACTGTCACAGAAAAGACAAGGCACTTTAACGTAACTAAATACATGACTACCAGAATCATCAAATAGTAAAAAAACGGTATGTGTTCTGTGAGGTTATTACAGCTTTGATTGTAAAGGCAATTTTGGGGTTTTGAAGAAAGAGATAGTTAAATATCTCTGTCAGTTACATTAACAGCTGCAGAATCAAAACCATTTTCTTGAATTTTTCACTAGAAATTCGAATCTCACAAAAACAGTGATTGTTACACACAGGTTGCCCGCCAGAGCTCTTTGGTGGGGGGGAGAAACTTCCACCAAAATATTTTACAGATTGTTAAAAAAATTAAAACAATTAGTTTAAAATTAAAAATTAAAATGAATAAGTATTTTAAAATATTTAATTTGTAGTAATGTGTATAGGTTTTTAACTTCAAGTTAAACTTTTTTTTTAATTTTAAATTAAACTTTTATTTTCCAATTAAATTTTTTGAAACTCAAATTAACACTTCTTAATTTCAAATTAAAATTTTTTAAATTCCAATTAACTTTTATGAAATATAAATGTAGTTTAATTATTAAGTTCCAAGAATTTTTAATTTTAAATTGAACACTTGCTAAAATTTTTGTAAAAATTTTTTTCGTAAAAATTTTTGTTAAAATTGTTTTTTAATTTTAATATTTTATATGAATTTTTTAATATTTTATAGGAATCAAAAGTCAGTAATTTTACTTATCTTTCTAATGACATTCCTGGTGAGTTTTTGTGAGCCACAAAAACATCTAAAAACATGTACACTAAAAAAATTAGATCATGGCTGATGAAGCAACAGATTTGAGAAGACGAACTGTTTTTTCAGTTTGCATACGCACTCTTACCCTTAAAGGTGGTCCAGTGGAGACTTTCATCGGACTCAGAGAGTTGAAAAGTACTGAATCGGAGACAGTTAACGACGGCATTTTTGATATGTTGGGAAAATGGATATTCCCTTGAAATATATATATATATATATATATATATATATATATATATATATATTGTGGTTATCCTTCAATGGTACTAGCAAAATGGCTAGTAAAAAATGGCACCAAGAGCTGCTGACTAAACATCACAATAAAAAGGCGGTATATATTCATTGTCGTAGTCACACCTTACAGTTAGTGTGCGGGAATGCCGTATAAAAGTATCCTGAAATTAAAAGGATCTTCTTCACTCAAAACAGTCTGTAGCGGCTGTTCTACAACAGTCCGAAGAACCACAGAAACTTAAAAGGAATCTAAGACTTTCTTGATGGACCAGACACGGATCTGGTGTGACAACACAAGATGGACATCCCACTATCAGTGCATCAACAATCAAATGTGTGGAATCAATATTAGTCAGCTTGCAAGAAATTTATGCAGAATGTAGTGACTTATCATCAGAAGCTGGTGGTCTGCTGTTGATACTTTAGACATCAAAGGGAATTACTCTACTCTTTGCATTGAAGCGTATTCTTCAGCCTCTCTTCGCTTTATCAAATCAGCTACAGTCACCAAACTCTACTCTTGTGAGAATGGATCAGTTCATATCAACTGCCAAAGGAACTTTAAATGAATTAATGTAGAATCCTATTCTTTATCAAGATGAAGCCCAGAACTTCATTTAATCAACATCAACCGCTCTTGGTAATGAAAATAAAATTGATACTGGAAGGAAGCAGTTGTATATCTGGACGATATCTTGAAATTTTCTAAAGATAAGAAAGAACATCTACAAAGAATAAAAAATGTGTTTCAAAAAATCAAAGAATCAGGTTTGAGGATAAATCCTGAGAAATGTCAGTTTCTAGTAGAAAAGGCCAAGTTTTTGGGTTATGTAATAAGTAAAGATGGTATAGAAACTTATAAAACAAAGATTGATGTGATTAACAAGTTTCAAAACCCACCATGTATTAAACATCTAAGGAGTTTCTTGGGTTTGACAAATTATTACAGGAAATTCATAAAAGATTATGCAAGATATTCGAAAGTTTTAGAAGACATGTGTGACAAAAACAAGGATAAGAAATAATATGGACAAAAGAATGTGACGAAGTTTTTCAGAGATTAAAAGAAAGAATGGTTACGACTCAAATCTTGGTGTATCCAGACTTCGATAACGAATTTATACTGGACACAGATTCAAGTTTCGATACGATTGGAGCAGTATTGTCACAAAAAGACTCGAGTGGAAGAGAAAGAGTTATTGCCTATGGTTTTCATAAGATGAATAAACATGAACTTGATTATTTCAGTACCAGAAAAGAATTACATGCAATATATTATTTCACTCAGCATTTTAAGCATTTCTTATATGGAAAAAGATTCTTGTTACGAACAGGCACACAGCTATTACGTTTATGATGACCACAAGGAACCCAATAACACCGCAATTTCAAACATGGATAAATTTTCTTAGCGATCTTGATATGAGAATGAGATACATGAAATGTGAAAGACATTTAAATGCAAATGCTATGGCGAGAAACTCTAGTCAATACCAAACAACATATGAAGAAGCGAAGAAAGGAAAGATTAAAACTCGAATTCTAGCGTTACACGAAGAACCAAATAGTTTCAAGTTGCAGAATGACAATGAAGAAATCGAACAAATCAAGAAAGATTTGAAACAAGGAAGAACAAATAAATGGAAACTGAAAGATAACATTGTAGCAACGGAAAATAATAAGTACTGGATCCCGA
>MQRK01197594.1:5745-18876 GCA_001938485.1 Girardia tigrina | reverse complement strand
ATATATATATATATATATATATATATATATATATATAAAGTGCGGAACGATCGAAAAAACATACTTCTCTCTCAGGGGAATTGATCACTGCTAATAATTAGTTATTGAGTACTCTATTGGTCATTATTATTGTGTTTTTACTTAAGTTTTGAAATTAAATAAATTAACATCCATAAAGTTTTAGTAAATGATTTGACTCGTGCAAATGTTTGTACAGTTTTATTTGTTACTATGAAAACAAACCAACAGCGTAGAATTTATCTGTTAAAGCTTTTTACTTTAAGTTATCAAGTTTGTTGTTTCAATTGATTTATCTATTATTTATCATTGAATATTTATCATTGTCTCAATTATATTATTAAAATGGTGTACCAGTCATCTTAAAAAGCAAATTTTCGGCATCTACCTTTTCTCCATTTTAATCAACATTAAAACGCTACAGAAGCCACGAAAATAATTTTCTATGTTTATTAAGAAAACACTACTTAAACCAATTGATTCATGATTATTCCCATCAATTTTCACGAGCGCTGGGGTATGCCATGCATTTCGATCATAAGATTTTAATTGACAGTAATTCACCTTCTCAAAGAAAACCACAGAATCGTTAGTGATGAAAAGTGGTGCATGTATGCAAATTTAAATGGATGAAACTTGAGTAAATACTCTAAGGCGATCACTACCACTTGTGAAACTCGAAGTTCACCAATCCAAATCTTGTTTTGCGTTTAATAGGACAAAGTTTGTGTTATTTATTACGAAATTTTACCGAGAAATCAAACCGTTATTGCCGAAATGTATTGGGACAACTCAAACGAGTAAACAATGCAATCAAAGTGAAGAGGATTTTTTCATGGATGAAATTTATTCAAAGCATGGAGAGTAAAAATGATAATAAAAGGCTCACACATACATAGAAATCAAAGATGGTGAATTTTTAATAAAATATTTAAATGAATATCACTTTAAGACTGGAAAAAATTTATTTCATTTGCCAGATAATGATTTTTACTGAGTAGTTATTCTAAATTCTGATTATGAACAAAATACATGAAGGTTTATGACAATTAGATAAAAGGAGAAGCACAATTGTGTATATAAAAATTGTTTGCAAAAGGCAAAGTACGTGCAGTATCGAAAGATAAAGCATTCGTCGCCATTCTAAATCTAGAAGCAGATAAGCCTATCCTGATAGTCTGAATCAATATATTCTGGTCATTAATAACTTTTAAAGAAAAAATATGGTTATGTCTTTTAATAATTGTTCACTTGTCGAAGTCTGTTGCTAAAAGAAATTAAATCTTTAATTCCTGAATTCGAATATTGGAAAATACTCTTAGATTATGGATAAAAGCTTTTCAACTAATGAATATTAATCAGACTCTCAGCTACTATCAAAAGAATTAATTGAACGAACTTTTTCAATAAGTGAAGAAATGATAAGTACGTATATAATTGGATGTAAAACTTGAGACTGAACAGAAATCTTAAAAGATATACAGTGGAGGAAATTGAATTAAATACATATTGTGTAAAATAAAATTTTAGTAATATATTTATTCATTTTGTTTTACCATATAGAAATCACGTACACTTTCAGTTTATTTGTTTTCTGTATCATTGTAGAATGGGTAAAAAACAGGATTTGACAGATTGCATTTTAAAGTTGAGGAAGGATCGAAAATCCTTTAGTGAAATATCTGCTATTTTAAGTGTATCTAGGGAGCTTTGGAAAGTATCTTAAGGGTAAGTACAATTTAAGTTAATTAATGATAAGGCCTAAAAGTTATTAATTATTATTTTCAAATGTAGGTGTTCAACAGAACATGATCCTGTCATGGTACACGTAAAAATTGTCATGGGGTAATGAAGATTACACCAAAGACTGCTAGGAAACTAAAGTATGCTGCCAGAAGAAATCCATTTCTGTCATCAAAAGAACTGCTATATTAACATGTCACCTCAGGTGGTATTGCAGTGACTGCCAACACTATAAGGAACTGCTTAAAATACATGAAATTGAAAAATTTTGTTGCAAAACAAAAGCCTTCTGTGACTGTATTTCAAAGGACTAGACGAGTGAAAAGGGCAAAGTCCCATTTGTCAGAGTTTCTAGCCTTTTGAATAACAGTTGATTTTACTGATGAAACACATATATCTCTATTTAATGGAGGAAAGAGGGCAAGGATTTATAGAGCCCCTGGAGAAGCTTATTTACACATAGCCTTTCAGTTCATTTGTGGGACAGTTTCTGACATAGGGGTGTTGGGAAAATTCATTTCCTGGAACAAGGAGGAAGAATGAATTCTCATTGGTATAGTTCTATCCTTCAGAATGAATTAAGGGAAACAGTCATTGAACAATTTTGGAACATTAAAAATCAGAAATCGAGCACGTACCTTAGTTAAAACAAGTTTAAAAATTAAATAAAAAATTATTCTAAGTATTCAGATAATCTGTAGTAAAATTTAATAAAAATTGGAAGAAAATGTTAGCTAAAACCAAATATATCAGACCGTTTTCTACAAAACAATTTATATTGAGTTGATTAAGTAATTTTTAAGAGATAAATTCCAAATACATCAGCAAACAAACTACAATCACGTTAATAAATATCAGGGAAGATTAAGTATTCATTGTAATTAAATTTCAAGCATGTCATACAACCTCATTGATGATAACTGAACCAAATATCCAGTAACAAGTACAAGAAATCCAATTGCGAAACCGCGGTTACTCAAGAGGAAACAATAGTATTATCTTTCATGGTATTATATTAAAATTTAAAATTAACTAGTAAATCAAAAAATTAAATTTTTTATATCCATTCTTTATGCAGACAGAACTCTCTACTTTACCGACAAAGTTTTAATTAAAATTAATATATACTACTTATAATTTAGAAGTAGATATCTTGCAATTAATATTGTGCTGGAACTCCGAATTTTCTGTTTTTTTCCAATTTTGGGACATTAAAAAGTTTTTTTGATCAAATTTTCACATAATCATTTATTGTCATCGAGAATGAGTAAGTGTGCCAAGTTTGGAGAAAATTGATTGAGTAAAAATCCTTCAAAAATATGTTTCTAAATTTCATGGATGCATATATATATATATAGAAAGTAAGCGGAATAATAATAAATTTCAAAAAGAATGGAAAAATAGTTATTTTTATTTAAATAATATTATTTGAACTAAAATATATTTTTTCAAATATTTATTTATTATTTAATTTGTTATGACGGTGTAATGAGATCCCAAGAACAATGTACACAGCTCTTTCGACATTTCTTTTCTCTATATTTTATCCAATTTCTTCGACGAATTCAAATTGAATTGTGAAGGTAACCGGTACAATTTCTCGGGAAGAGCACGGTTAATAAATTTCAGAGAGCACCTTATTCTATAACACGCCAACAAAATTGAAACAATGAATAATTTTATTGATATAATAATTCGGATAAAGATAACTAAAATAGTAAAAATTCAAAGTGCTATAGAAACTGAATGATCTCTGTTGTCTTATGATATGTCGAGATGAATGAGTAAAATTTGAGTAAAATTACGCCTGAGATCTCATCAACTGATCCCGGTTACGTTTCGCTCTCTCTAAAGTTTCCAAAGCCAAACTCCGACTGCTGCTAGAGATGATAGATTTAACCGATGACAGACGACTTGACTCGGTCTCTCTGCTCACCACGTCGTAGTCGATTGTCCGCATATCTCTTCCGGCACCGGTGGTATTCGTTTCGTTGAAATAGCGCTGCATAGTGTACTTTTTCTCTGGATTATTCTCAACATATTTCCGAGTGTGAGCAACGTCCTTCAGTTCTGTGTCGTGGGACGCTACCTCATCAAGCAATAAATTATTGTCGAAAGACGGTTTACCGGCCGATTTATCCATCCAATTCGATGACCTCGGGTCCGGGCTCCTGGAATTATTCCTACTTGATTTGCCGACAATTGTTGAATTATACGAGCTTGAAATTGAAGTTGGAGTCAAAGACCTTCTTGCTGGACTTCTTCGCCTTCTACTCCGGAAATTCTCCGCAGACCGAGCCTTCCCGTCCAAACAATCTTCATTCTCGTGTTTCTCTGGTTTCATAAAAATTTCTCCTAAATGCTCTCTGGAAAAATGCGTCCCTCTCGTCCGCTGTCGATATTCTTCGGCTTTCTTTCTCAAATCCAGAATCTCTTTAAACCACTTCGATTGTCGGTTAGATTGCCGGGTTTCTTCTTCTTTCAAATTCTTTTCCAGGTCTAATTCCAGTGTTTTCCATTTGTTATCGAAATTCGCGGAATATTCCGTCAGAAATCGTTTGTGTTTGCCGTGAGGAAAATGAAATCGCTGAGGATTTCTGGCGTGATTGGGCGAACTAGTGGCCGGGCGTTGATCATTGGATTGAGTGGAAAAAGGAGGAGGAGTCAGCGCTCGTCGAGGAACCACCTTAATGTGAGCGTCGTCGAGGGAAGTAAATGGACTCGGTTTCATTCGTTTGAATCTATTCTCACTGACGAATTCATACGGTCGATATTGCTGCTGGTATTCCGACATGAAACTATTATAAATTTTTAATTTTACGTCGAGTTTTGATTTATTTTCTGAGACTTTGTCAAACGCCTGGGTCTGCTTTCCGACGGGCTCGACCCAGGCATATTTTGTCTGGTATTCCGATAATCCCGATGCCGGAGGAGCAGGTTTCTTGAGAGATTCCGAGACTGGGGGCTTTTCTTTGACATTAATGACGACCGGACCGCGGCCCCTTTCTCTGCCGAGGGCTTCTGGAACGGCGACAGCGATCTGGGTGCTCTTCTCCTTCCTAAAATCGACATTATCGAGGTGGTCACTGTCAGTCTGGACGGCTTCATTGACGAATTTGATCCTCCTTTCTTCAGCAATCGTTTTAGAACTTTCGTTTTTATTCGGTTTTTTGTCGGTCTTTCTCCCATCGGTTCTATCGACATCACGGTGCTTCTCCAAGGCCTTTTTGTTTCTGTAGGGAACCGACGGATGGAACTTCTTGTTCTTGGCCCCTAGAACAAAATACGGATCTTCTTTTACGATATCGTCGGATTGTGACGGCAGTGGTTGGCCGATTATCACATTGTCCTCGGTCGACTTGACGCGCCTTTTGTGAGTCATGATCGGTTCGGTGACGCGCTTCTGTTTCCAGCGGTTGGTGTAGATGTCGTCGCCCGGTCCGTTCCACTGATACGACCGATCGTATTCGCTCTTCATTCTCTAAAATTAGTGGAATTTTTTTTAATTATTCGATGATAGATTGATGTTGAATAAGATGATAAATAAAGTTGTCATGACAACTTTAACAATTATGTTCCATTGAAACAGTTAAACAAAACGACAATTATCAATTTTCATATATTTTTTTTAATTTATTTAAATTTTAAGAAATTATTTTTCAGTAAATGAATATTTTTTTCTTAAATTAATAAAAATAAATAAATAAATATATATGAAAAAGTAACCATCAAAAATTATTGATAATTTTTATTTAAATTTTAAATTGATTTTTACATAATAAATTCTTTAAATTTTTCACATTTGTAGCTGAATTTCTCGCTGTGTCCACCATCTATCAACTCTTTCGGAAACTTTGCTCCTTCAATTTGTATCACTAATGCTTTGCTTTTTTTTGGATTAATTTTTGATGGTAAATTTTTAGTTTATTTAATATTTCTTCATTTCTTTCAATACTGTATGTCTGGTATGTTGATAACTTCTTCACTTTATCTACCTTTTCTTATTTTTGATGAACTAAAATGAGTAAATATGTAAATTATTGTCAGAAATATATAAAATTTGTTAAAATTCGATTTTATGTTTCTAGCAGTCATAATGAAGGATGTTTTTTAGGTTTTGTAGTTTAATTGCAAAAATTCATTTATTCTTGTAAATTATTAATAATTAGCATAAAACGAATTAGCAATTATAAATTAGCAAAAATAATTGAGAACTTTTATCTAGATATGAATTGAATAATTAAATAAATAATTTGATTAATTTAATTATTTTAATTGATCAATTTAATTTTTTTAAAAGTATTTTTTTATTAATCAACTATTTACAATTTTTAAAATGTTCTAAAGTTAAAGAACATTTTTTGGAAGTATGAATTGACCTTTTATGTTTCGTTTCTTTTTTAAATTTATTGTTTCAATTTAATTCCACTTATGTTTTATTTTTTTAATTCTTTACTCCTAAGCGTTGCTACTTATGTAACTGTTTATTTTGTTTGGTTTAGTCTAATTTGGTGTCCAGCATCTCTTTATCGTGCGGAAAGTTTCTTGGTTAGGAAGTGGAATAGTCGGTTGAGTGGGCGGCACATACCAATCTGGCCCTATGAACACCGGTCGGTGCGTCGATCTTTTTCGAATTCTCGTCCCGTCTTTTCGGCTCTGTTGCATTTGGTGCCGCTCGAAATTGCGGTTAGTGTGACTGACTTGTCGGTCGGTGGTCCGTCTTCAGAAAGTCGACTGGTTCTCCCGATCGCACCCAGACAGTGAGGACACGCCGGTCCGCTCATCGAGAGTGTATCGGTACTTTAAAATAACATCAATAAATTAACATAAATACAAAATTTATTCGTCATCTTAAATATTTATTCATTCAAATTTCACACGTTATTTCTATTTATTTAAACATGGTTAAATTTCTAACAATCATTATTTTTTAATTTGTTAATTTTTTTTATTTAATTTTTCGAGTCGCGTTTTCTTTCATTTTAATAAACATTATTGTAATAACAAACCATTTGATTGATAATGAATTTCATTGTCATCAGTTATTATTCTTTTGATATTTCATTAATCTTTTTATTTCGTTCGTTTCAATTTTGTTTAACATTCTGAAAAAAACATTCTGAATAATTCAATTATTTTATCAATGTCTAAAATTTAAATGCTTTATTTTGTTGGTTACAATTAATATCCTTAATGTTCGAAATCTAGGCAATCATTCCCTTGGCCCATTTATTTCCGGATACCTTGTCTTGTAGATCCATTTTGATTGTTCCTTACTTGATATAATGTCGTGGTGATATCAGCTCGTACCGGAAGAGTTTAGTAAAAACAAGGTGGTCTGTAATTGACTAACTTTTGTTCTCCAACGAACAGATAAGTTATCGTTAATGATAAGATTATACGTGATTAATACGTTCATATCATCTTAACTCTAGTTTAATCTCCATAAGCTCGTTTAAATAATACAAATAATAACGCTATCCGAAAACTAATAAATAGGACAAGTCATACCCCTACGGTCACTGTGCTACATGCCGAGTTACCCTCGGAAGACGCTCAAAGTCTGGCACTGTTTACATATATCATATGGAGAAGCGTATTTTACAAGAAAACCTAAAGGTGTCAGATTTTTGAGGGAAGTCATAATAGTTAAGTAATGTTATCAAAGCAGTAGAACTTGATAATAGTAATAGTTAAGTGAGGGTGGTTTTCTATAACCTGGGGCTCAGAAGTTACGGCTGATGGGATTAAGGCTTTCACCTGCAATCCAATCGGGCTGACATCAATATCTAGAGTTTGGCGTCTATTCCAATGTAATTTCGCTCAGTACCGAAATAATAAATTACAAACGATGGGGCTTATAGAGACGCTCTAACCACTCGCATTTCCAAGGAACATCACAGTGGAGTATGTCAAACTAGATAACACATGATATACTGGAACTGTTTCAAGTTAAATTCTCAAGAGTTTTTTTCATTTGGCCATCAATCATTAAAACTTTTCTCCCATTTGCTATCCTTTCTATTTTACTTATTCTCAGTTTTTAATTTTGTGAATTTAGTCAATTTTACTCTCTTTATTATCGATAGTTTCTTACAAATCTGTAAATGATAATTGTTTGAACTGTTTTGCAGTGGTACTTTTTCACATTTTATCTTCCATAATCCTTCCTCTTAAATTTGTATATACTTTCTTTGGACCATAAGTCAGTGCGATGGCACAGCAGATTTAAGAGTGAATGCTGATTTAAGTCACAACACCAAATTCGTTATTATCATAACCATTACTTTAATCGAGACTTCAATTATTTGAACGAAAAACTTATGTCTAGATATATTTATTGTGTACCACAACATTTTACAACACAGACATTAAAAAAAATACTTGTTGTGAAAATGCTTATTTGGTCGTGTAAAAATTCTCTTCTTTCGGGATGAAAGTTAGATTTTGATGCTAAAAAATTATTTCATAAGGTAAAAAAAACAAAGCAAAAATGATTTTGTTTTAGTGATGTAATTTAATAAAATAAAAAAATGCCGAAATGGCTAACTTTTTAAAAATCGTTTTTTTCTCGAATTAAATTAATTAAAATTTTAAAATGGTGATTATAATTGAAAATTCCAATTGTGTGAGTAAATCGTGATTGTCACCGTCGAAAATCTGCGCGAAGTCGTCGGAGGTTATCGATAAAAAATCGATAATGAGTGATGACTATATGTGGTCCGCACCGATCGAGAGTGCCGCGGACGCTCAACGAGCAGAACGGTCGAACCGACATTTATATCGGTTATTATTCCTACCGGGACAGTTCAGATCGAAACCTCCCCGTTTTCTTCCTCACATATTTAATAATATTTTTTTAATTTTAAAATTTAAATGCCTTTTTTCGTTCATATAAATAACATGATATACATATGTTATGTTAATAGGTGGATATAAAGTCATGCACCAAGGGAAGACTCATAATCTTTAATATTTACAAACCATATACTATTTTAACAATTTATTTTTATTAAAAACGATACAAGAAACGATAGAAAACTTACATTAATTAATTTTCAAAATTGAATTGGATGAATTCAAATACGGTGTAAAACAGTGTAAATAATGAAATGTTTCATTGTCCGAAGTTGGAAATAATTTATAAAACAAATACCAAAAAATTGACTATCAAATAAGAGATAAAATAAAGTATAAATGAATATAATAGCAGGAAAAGTAATAGACAAAAGTCACGAAAATGATTTCCGAATTAAAGACAGAAATGAAATCTTTTATGTCGATGTCAAAAGTCATCATTCAGTCGGAGATTTGAAATCGCAAACTGGAGAGTCAACACGGATCAGAATTTCCAGCAGGTCGATTGAAATTTATTTTAAAATCAAAGATTTTAAAAAACGGTCAAATTATCGATAATCTTCTCTATAATGATGAAAAAAATCACAAAAGAATCGGATCCTGTGGCCATGTCGAAGAATGCTGGAAAATTGGAGGTTTTCGATAAAGAAGATAATTATAAGTTTACGTTAAATGGGTTTATGAAATCAAACAGTTTGATTAAGAAATTTATCGAAAGCGTTAACGAAGAAGAAAATGAGAACGGACTCTGCCGACTGTGGAACTGGTTACTGATTTCTCGGGAGAACAAGATATTGATAATTTAATGGAGTCGTTTCATGAAAAATATAAGAACAAATATCACCTATCTCCTCTTAATTTTTTTATGAAAGATATCTGTGATAAATCCTTTGAAAATTTTCAAAATTTAAAAAGAACAACTTTTTTACAGCATTTATTTAATATTCTTTTTCATGCTTTTATATATAATCGATTTCAATATTGATTTTAACTCTCCTTTTAAGTAATTTAAAGAGTGAAACTTAAGAATCAACCGACATAATTTTTTACAATCTCTTCGTATATCTCTGTCACACGAAGACCATTTCAAATTAAAAAATATTTTTTTCAATCTTCATTTAAATGCTTCCTCAATACAAATACCAGAGACCATTGAACTAGACGTCCTTTCCCTCGACCTTGTACGCCAAAGATAATTCTTAAAAATAAATAAGTCATCAAAAAGAGAATAATAAAATTTGAAGAATATTATTCTAACAACTCATGCGGTATTCCCTATTTCCATTTCTAGGTGATCGCAAATACATCTTCGTACAATTTACGTCCTGAATAATTATAAAAATCTTGTTAAATCAATCAAATTTATTAATTTAATTATATGTATTTCTTCCTAATGACATAAACTAATAGTGATAAATCTTGTATAACATTCCTATTCTAAAAGGAATTCTCCTCTTATACAACATAGCATAAATGTTTGAAACAAAAATTTTAATTAAAACAGTCATAATTCATTAAAAGTGAAGTTTCTCGTTATAATTTGATGTGACAGTGACCCATTTCAGTCGGATGACATACAAATGTCTTGCTTGAAACGAAAAGTAACGTCGTTGCCAGTTACCGCTCCAGAAAGAATGCAGATATCTTTGAAGGAAATTTAATTTTGAGAAATTTACCGACAAACAATTTTTACCGGAATATTGATTAAATTTTGAACAAAATGAACCTCAAAAATAAAAATATATAATATAAAATTTTTATACAATTATATTATAATAATTAAAATTATGAAAATAGTTTGCTTAATATGATGCCGTCAAGTAATAAATTTGTAGAACTTCACTCAAAGTTTTTTGATGCTTTGCTAACACAAATATTTATGGCACTCATCAAAGTATGCACCCATATTATCGATACACTTTTGCTATTTGAGCGGCAGATTATTGAGGCTATTTGGATAAAAACTTTGTGGGCTAGAATCTATTAATTCTTTGAAGACCATTTTCACGGCATCTTCAGAACTTTTCCTATAAAAAAGTTATTAAAATTGATAAAGACATGGTAGTTAGTTGTAGCTAGGTCTGGTGAATGAAGAGGATGATGTAAAAGTTCCAAATCCAGTTTTTGCACTTTTAAGACTGTCTTAAGTGCAGTTTGTTATTTTGAATTGTCGTAGAGCAAAGATGGGAGTCGGTCTGTTTTGAGTTTCTGAATCATATCTTCCAATTGGTTGCGATATACATTTACTGTGATCCAGAAACCAGGTTTCAGACTACTAAATACTCACCGTCAGCTTCTTTTGATGAATGTTGTGCTTTGAACTGTGTTGCGCTGTTTCATTCGTGTCCATCCAGCTTTCCGAACTTTTGCGATTATCCTATTGAATCTATATTTCATCACAAGTGACTATTCGATTCAAAACCTGATCACATTTATAACAAGAAAGCATCATCCCACAAGTATTCAAACGCTTTTGTTTTTGCTTTTCATGCAACTGTGCGAAATTTCAGCTCGATTTAATATTCGGAAGAGCTTGAAAATCTCAGGTCAATCGATTTCCCAAACTCTCAACTTTTATCTAAAATTTAGAGTTACTTGAGGGTTTCTCAACAATTTAGACACTGATTGTTAGTTTAGGTTTCTGACGTTTTATTGTACTTTAAACAATTAATAGTATGAATCAAGAACTTTAATTATGGCAAAGAAAAATAATTTTAGAGGGTTTTTCGGGTTTTATTACTATATTAATTATTGATAAAAAAACTTTGTTTAAAGATTGTGATAAAAAAATATACTTTTAAAAAACTCGCTGTTGATTGGAATTTTTATTTCAAAACTCTTCAAGTCAATTTAGCGTTTGTCTTAGTGCTTTTCTTTCTTTTTATTTTTTCGATTATTGTGATCCGAATAAAGGATACCAAAATGTTATATTTATCTGAAAAATTAGTAGTCATATCGGCTGATCATTGAGCGTCTTGTACTCCGATCAAGAGATGTAGGGGTCACCTCCATAAAGACCGAACTCACGGTGGTTTGCCACCGTTAAGTGTCACATTTTCAAATTCTCATACCTGCTTTCTGCTATTATTTACATACTCGGGTACACATCATTGCTTTAAATTAGTTTCCTGCTCAACAAGACTTTTTCTGTTGTACATGAACTAAACACTCATTGCCTACGCGTGATTAATTTTCAAACAACTGTTGTGCTCCCCTGCAAAACAACACTTTCAAAAGCTCATAGCCCCCATCCGTTTTTAGAGTTCAACGGCAACTCTGTCATAAACTCAATTAACTCCAACTCAATCTTGGGGAGCCAACGCGCCTCCTTTGCTCACATGAACAAGTTGTGTGTACATCGGAGTGCCTTCGGGTTCTTGACCAGTATCGAGGATGACCCGACTGGTAGCTCAATTTCTGGAGGGGATGATTTTAATTTTGTTCTCACAATTCATAAAGTTCGATTTTATTTATTCATACCGGACAATGATATCTCAGAGAAACAAGTGACGGTCAGCCCACGTGCCCCTGTGCACACTATGGTCTGCCTGCACCGTCTTTCTAAGTTCTTCGCCCAGGTAAAGAATCAATTATTACTCGAAACTAGGTTCATATTTATTATATTCGATTATATTCATTAGATTTGTTATATTCGTTCGGTTATATTCATATTTTATTATGTTGGAGCCTGCGCTATTAGATTATCTTGATTATTTTTATACATGTGGATGAGCTGAACTGTGACAACGGTCTTACGTCTTGTTTATTACTCAAATTAAATCACTACATTTATAATATGTCGGGAAATTCTCGAAACGACGTACTACGCCCCGAACGTTTCAAATAACTAACATTACTAATGTTTAAACTTTAATCACTTTATTCGTATCATCATTCGAGATGATGTAACATTATCCAATGTTGTGTTAAGTTCATTCGAGTACTCGTAATATTAATCAATGAAATGAAAAATAATAAAAGCAAAGAAAATAGCAAAACAAAAGCTTTTTAATCAATACTGAACTAATAGTTCCACAGAACATAATCTGATAAAACCGTATGAGACTCGCCTCTATCAACATACTAACAACGATTCGTGCCGTGATCCTCGGACAATTTTTTATTACCACTCTCACTTTGAAACTTGTTTTGAATTATTACACGCTTTCTACGACTTTAACTGAATCTTTTCCGTCTCCTTCTACAATCACTAATCCTAATGAGGACCGTTATCCATTCTTTAGCGATTTTACACGACACTTTATACTTTCTAGTGATAATTGTGGCATCAGGTTCCATTAAATGAATATAGCTTAACTTTTGATTCAACCATTTGTTTAATAGCAATTTTACTTTTTTTTTATTTCAGTTTGTTGTCATTCTGTTGTTCGGCAAGACAGATTCGGTTTGTTTTCAAAAATCACGATAAAACAATCTTGGTAAATAAAAACGATTAAGTCTGTTTTTAATTTTTATTTCGTATATGGCGAAAGTTTTGCATGCAAAATAAAT
>MQRK01197572.1:358-13302 GCA_001938485.1 Girardia tigrina | reverse complement strand
CAATTTATCCGGACTGGATCTTCTGTCAGTCTGAAGTGTACCGGCGAAGGAAGTCCCACTCCGACCGTATATTGGGTTTGTGGAAATACAAAACTAACAGGACACAATACTGGTTCCGACATAATTCAACCGGAATACGGATCCATCGAAATGACTTTATCAGACATTTCCGAATCCTTGAATTGTACATGTGTCGCAAAGACGAACAAGGAAATGGCAAATCACACAGTCCATATAACCGTTAAAAGTAAATTTTTGAAATTCTAAACTCATGTTTTAAAAACCCAAGAACTTTTATTTAGTATTAAAATTTAATAATGAGGAAATCGTCAAAAAATACATTAAAAACTAAAATATAATTATTAAATGAGACATGATCTTCTTCTAATTCTTCTACTCGTCAACACGGAACCAGGTTGATTCGGCATCCTTCTGCCTCTGCTCACACAAATATTTTAGTAGTTTAAAAGACCTCAAATTTAAAATTTTATTTTTTACTCAATTTGCAGCAATTATTTTATAAACGAGATACCAATAAACCAATAATAGAGTGTTTTAAGAAGTCGCAGATTGGCATCTGTTCTAAATAAATACTTCCGCTAACAGTCCCCTGCTCAAGAATATCATAGTAAAAAGTTGTCATTGCGACTTATAACTATTAATGGCACTGAGATATCTTGCTGAAGTTGAGGTGTTGGAAATAGAATCTGTTCACATTTTCGTTTACTTTCACTTATTTTCTAAGAATCAGTAAACTCCTTATGATGTGTCTTGAGTTCTCAATTTTGGTTTCATATTGTTCAAACACTAAACACTTTTTCAGCTACTGATTTTGTTTTGATGTTCTCTTATGGTTTTAGGTTATCTCTTAAACTTTTTATGGGTGACCTGATGATGTGGATCCATCCCAATTATATTTATCTTGCATGTAACGGTAGTCAGCGTATATGATTACGTTCACGTCTTTTTACTTTACTGTGATAAAATTGTTTCCATTAACTGAATAAAAAAATTAAAAATATTGTATTTATGTCTTTGTTCATTCGTTGTTCAACTGCAATGATTTATAGAGCTAAATCATACGGTTGGTACTATTATGACTGGAAATTTGACGCTATTTAATCAACAAAAATCTTACATTGATTTTTAATCGGTTTAGCGGTAACATATAATTATTCAAAGTACTACAGAAACAATTTTCAGTAGTACGTTTTCAGCACATTTATCGACCCGGTGTTGCTACTGATGTGTACCACTGCGGTGGTCAACCCACGACCCGCGGGCGACCTTGAGGCCCGCTGTAAACATTTTTACGGCCCGCAAGATTCATCACGATTTTACAAAATACATTAAAAAATGTATGGTTGACTTACAATGCAATAATGATTTAAAACACATTTTTGAAACATCAGAATCAAAAATAGATTTTTACAATACTTCACAACAAATATTTAAAAAGTTGTTATCGCTTCTGGTTCAACTTACAATGCGAATCGTTCAAAAATGAAAATGATTAAACACAAAACACTATCAAACGTAACGGACGTTAACCTACAAGACCGATTACGATGTACAAATACCGAAATATAAATCGATTTGCAAGAGGTAGTTGGAAGAATAGAGAAACAAACATCACACTAGTAAAATAATTATGTTTTAATGAATTAGTTTTTTATTTTATTTATATTTATATATCTATTTACAATATACGTTTAGAATCATTATTATTATATTATATATGTTAATATAATAATAACTAGTTATTCTTTATTTTTTCACTCCAAAAAATATCCATAGTGGGTTAAAATCTAATATGAAGACGTAATTTAAAATGTTGTCCGCGGAGTTATGATTATTTCAGACAGTGGCCCGTAACATCATTAGCGTATGTCACCCCTGCACTGTGTTCAATAGAGAATGTTCATTGGAAACGCACATTAAGGTTTTATAATACAGTAAAATATTTCTAACTAAAAAGATATAATGAAGAATAAGGACAAAAATGTAGAATAATTTACGAAATTTATGATTTTGATAAATATTTTTACCGAATTGATTGCTTAATAATAATTTGAATAATTAGCTCTTAACAAATAAGTAAATGATTTTTGTGGTACTGGGTTGCCCATAAATATTAATAAATACCTAAAAAGGACAATCAAACGTTTTTCTATTTAAAACTATTTAATTATCAATAAATTACTAAATTAAATGTTTAAAAGATGTTGATAAAGATGTAAAGACCTACAAAAAGGGTTTTTTTATTCTTCAATAACCTTTCGAAAAATTTCTTCCCTTTTGTTCGCTATCTTCGAGTTATTCAAGGTTGATTTATCTTTCACTAAAGAAAGACTGAGAACGTTGGGCTCCAAGAATAAAGGGGACAATCTCATTATTTGCAAACATTTCAAAAATAATTTTAAGCAGGCAATTATCTAAAATCAGGTGGACCTTTTATGTTTTTATACATCGGAGGAGGACGTTGAAAACTTCAGTATCTGAACTTAATTTAGATTTCAACTAAACTTATAAAATATTTTATTTTTTAGTGTACTTGTCATAATACTTGCTTTTAAATATACATACCTAAATCATATCTTATATTATATTATCTCTTAGATTTTATAAATAATATTAGTTTTAGGATGCTGTCTCTCTTAGATTTTAGGTCAGCTTAATATTTATGTACGCTCAATATACACTGAGAAGATTTTCCCGGCAAATTTCCGTATGACTCTTTCGTCGTCGGACCGACTCAGTCAATGCCAACTTAAATTTTTATTCCAAGCCAAGTGACATTCAGTTTATTCAACTGTATATCTAAGAGAATAAACTTTTCTGGTTCAATTCCCATTTAAATACCCAATTTTAAGTTATAAGCTCATAATATCAATCTTAGTTATTTTGAAACTGAAACTTCATATTTCCGTAATTTATTTTTCAAAAATCAAAACATTCTTCATCACAAAAGCAAAAAAAATGCTAATTATTTAAATTAAATTAAATTATTTTATTTCTTTTTCCAAAAAAAATATTTTAATTAAATTTCTAATTTATTTAAAAAAAGAAATGAATATAAATAATTTCTTTTAGATTTATTTTTATGAGAAAATTTTTTTTATAAATAAATTCTGTTAATTTTACACAAATTAAAAAAAAACTCTTTTTTCTTGAAATAAAATTTTTTTCTTAAAAAAATGGTAAAAAATTATAAATATTTTTTTGGGAAAATATTTTGATATTTTTTAAGTTTATTTTTTTTAATAATTCTGATTAAATCAATTTTTAAAAGTAAAATCTTCAACGTCTCAAATATAAATTTCAGTGTTTATTTCCTAAAACCTAGGGGAAATTTCCTATGATTTTTTTTCCTTTTGTCTAAGATTTAAAATATAATCTGAAGAATTAATTGAATAACGTTTTGATTTATTTATTATATTTATATGTGATTGTGGGCTAATTATGAAAGAAAATAGAATATCACAATTACAAAATTATACGGACAAAATTGCTAGATATAATTTTAAGACAGATCGTTTTTTTGGAATAACTTGTAGAAAGCATATTCAAAAGGAAAAATATTCAATGATTTGGATGCTTCAATTTTATTAGTTTCAAGGGTTCAAAGTTGTAAAACTTTTATGGACAGAATGACATTCTTTCCTCTTTGAAAAGTAAAGAAATTAACACTAGTTAATAAAAGATATTTTAGGAAATCACACTTTACGAAAAATAGGATTTTTGATTTAGTATTTAGTACTGAAGCTTAGAAGAACTACACTATTTTATTTTATAATAGCGATGATTCTATAAATATCATTAAAAAAGGTATGTATAGTAAATATAACTCGTGGAGGAAACGACCATGAATTTAGAAAATCTGATAATTTAATTTTTTCTCAATGGGCCAAAGTATCCGGTCGGAATTTATATGAATCCCTATGTCTAATAAGCCGTACCATGATTTTTACCGAGGTTCTTTCAAGTGTAGCCTAACCCAGCACCACTAGAAAGGGTGATCGTTTTAGCCTTTCTATATCCCATATATTCCCTATCTTCATCATCCTACACTTGTATGCCGACGACACCTTTAAGACCATTCCATCATTATTTGAGCAATTAAATACCTTTCATGGAATGGAAGCCAACTATACTGTCCCTCTGGTGTATGCGTTGCTGTGAGACAAGAAGTAAAAAACGTTTGACCGTCTGTTGAGAAAGGTAAAGGAGTTAGAGAATGTTGCTGATCCTCGGACTATGATGACTGACTTTGAAAAGTTAATGATAAATGCGGTAAACAATTCATTGTGGTTGTTTGTGCAATTTTTGCCAGTATATTTGGCGGAAAATACAAGCAAGCAGTTTGAAAGAAATATATGATAATGATACTGACTTTGCTTTAAAGCTTTGAATGCTACCCGCTCTGGCTTTTGTTCCAACTGCAGAAATTGCAGTCGCATTGATGCTCTTTGTGAGAGTAATATTTTACCTCAGGAAGCGCAGTCTGTCATCGATTGCTTCGAAGAAAATGTATTGGGCGTCGATGGCATCGTCAGGGTCGCCGTTCTCCAATGTTTGTACATGCAAAATGGAATTGCTTTGATGGTGTTCTTCAAGGCTTCCTAAAACCAACAAAAACATCGAAGGATGACACAGATTATTTCAGCAACTGATATCCGCAAGCCATCCCAATATCTGAAAATTTATTTCTGGTTTCAAAAAAGAACAGAGTCTGAACAAGGTACACATAGAGCAATATACTTGCCGCCAGAAACCAGAAAAAATATCTGGAGAGTACAGAAAGGTTGAGAAAAGTTGATGTCGGCTGGGATCAAAATGTTAGCATTTCTGAATACTTGCGTGGAGTTACACATAATATTGGATACTAATTATTCATCAAAAAGAATTTGTAGTGTTGTTTTTAATAAATTTTAATAAGTTTGATTGACGGTGATTTGATTGTCGGTGACTAAACCTAGACCCCCAGTGGTACATATTCCTTTTTTAAAATAAAGCAAACATCAATATATAAGATGTAAATTAAGTTATTAATGTTTTTAATTGTTATATATGTTTTTATTTATTTTAATTGTTTTTAATTGTTTTTATGATATAAACCAAAAATATAAAAACACAAAAATATAAAAAAAATATAAAACACTTGTGTCCAAATAAAATGGAAACCTCCGATTGAAGCAAACGGAGAAATTACAGTCAGTATTTTGTTATAATTTTATAAATATAATATTATTATTTAATTATAAAATATATATATTTTTTAAAGATTTACCAGTCGCTCCAAAAATTGTAAGGATATCCTCCATTTCATATCGTTCCTGTCTTTTAACATGGAAATATCAATCATCTTTGAATATTCCCATTTCCAGTTTCAGCGTGTTTTATATTCCGACAAATCTTTTGAGAATCGATCAGGTAATGTTACTTATTATTTTAATTAATAAAAAATTTAAATTTCTATGAAGCCTTTTTCAAAAATTATTGATATTTCGTCCAAAGAAATACAAGGAGCTGATTTCGAAATAAACACAAAAATAACAGATTTAAAACCTTTCACTAATTATTCTCTTTGGTTAGTCACAAATGGCGGAGAAGGAGTCTCCGATCCTTCCAGGATTCATTCATTTAAAACCTTAGAGTCAGGTAAGCTACCATTTGTTTGTTAGTGTATTTAAATGTAATACAAATGTTACATTGATATTTTCCAAACATTTATAATTTTTAAAATGACATGAAATGAGGTTTAGATGAAAGATCTTTAAATATTTTTAAAAGCAGAAGAAACCCACAGCAATTTGAAATAAAGTGGGCTATTTTTACCGGACGGACTGAGAATCTGTTCTTATTTCAACTTGTGGACAATTTAGATATCTCTGTACAACTTTTTTTGCTTTGAATTTCGTTATTTGAGTTTAAATTTGAAAAATAATTTATTAGATAACGTTTATGTTTTAAATTTGCAACTCTTAATCATCAAAATGTTTTTTACCAAATTTTTGTTCTTCTACGATTGAATGGGTTTGTCTGCATCTCTACATGTTTTATTCCTTTTTTTCATTACTTTGTGGCTTCAAATTAACTTTATTTTTGAATGAAATAGTAAATAAAAAATAATTATCAACAGAACCGACATCAAGCCCGCTTCTAATTTCCATATCTTTGGTTGGCGAAACAAGTGTCCGAATAAAATGGAAACCTCCGATTGAAGCAAACGGAGAAATTACAGTCAGTATTTTGTTATATTTTTATAAATATAATATTATTATTTAATTATAAAATATATGTTTTATGAGGTTAGTTTTGTATGTAAATTATATTGTTATTAAAAAATGGTTTATCTACTATATGTATATGTGACTGTGATGTCGAATTTGTAAAATTCTAAAATTTACGAACTAGTACTAGAAAATATACAAATCTGTATATGCAAACTACAAATCTGAAACTATAGTTCCGAAAACTCAGACTAATCGAAGTTTCAATATAAGCAACATCACAATTTGCGTGAAAACATTTATTAACAACACAAATAGACTCATTTTCAGAAACACTTTCTAATGATTAAAACTTTTTTGTATCTATATACAAATCTGTGATTACTGAATGAGACATAAATAATAATAACTTTTAATTGCTCAAAATTTTATTGGATAAAACTACATTAAGTAAATTTATAAATAGTAAAATTTAAATTAAAAAATTTATATATCTCCTAGCTGTTATTAATAAAAAGCAAAAATTTCCTTCACTGTCTAAGAAATACAAAAATTACATAGAAAAGAATGTAGATTTTAAAAGATTTGATTTTTTCCAAACTATAATCTTTGAGTAATTAAATTCGAGAAAAATTGTCGAAAATAATTTGATATTGATTTGAAACTATTTTGTAAAAAATATTCAACAATATGAAATAATTTGCAGAATAATATTTGAACAAAATCGAAATTTTACTATTTAATAAATTATTGATTATTGGTGACAATGAACTTATTTTCTTCAATAATGCACATCCACCACCCAACGAACATGTATAAGACAATACTTTATAAAAATTACAAACACGCCATAGACAATGAACAAATAAATATGCACATTCACCATCAAACGAACATGTACAGGTCAACACGCTTACGTTGATAAATGCATTACAATATCCATTGGATGTGGTATCGTTTTAAGACTTCTTTCTTTTTGGGTGCCTTTCGTTACTTTCTCTCGTATTTCATCTTCAACCGTACCGGCAGAGGAGATTGTGTATCTAAATAGTTATGCATCGTGACCCACTCAATAAGAGCCTCAAGCTGGCGCCCAGCAGTGAGAACTCTGGTATCTCCATTGAGATTCAGAACTTTAGTCTTTCCAGTATTGATTTTTAGACCGAAATCTTTGAATGTTCTTTTGAGAATGTTCAAGTTATAAATCAAATTATTCCAGTCGTGGTCGATAAGGCAAAGGTCGTCAGCGTAAACTAGTCTATTAGTCTCCAGTATTTCCCCTTCTTCTGTTTTCATATTAACTAATCCAGAGAGTCCATTAGATACCGCTTGTTTTAGTACTGTATCAAAGACGATATTGAAGAGGAGTGGTCCTAAGACACAACCTTGGCGCACTCCCTTCTCCATTGGAAAATCGTTATTTACAATGAAACCATATAATCCCTCATATAAAAGTTTGATGATTTCCAGCATTCTCCCTCTTATCTCTAGTCGCTTTAAACAATCCCAGAGCAACTCCCGAGGGACACTGTCGAATTTTTTCTCTAAGTTAATGAATATGACAAAGGTGTGCACATTCTTGTACCTATCTTTTTCCTGAATTTTCCCTAAGATATAGATAGCTTGTTGGATTCCTCTACTTGGCCGGTATCAGAATTGCTAATTGTCGATGATTGCATCAGATCGGTAAGATGCAGTTCGCTAGAACTTACGTGAGAATCTTTTCACCAACATCCAAGAGAAAGATACCTCGGTAGTTGTTTAGGTCTTTCGGGAGCCTTTGCCCTTGAAGAGTATTACGACTTTCGCCCCCCTCCAAGAAGCAGGGAATTGATCGATTACTTCCCAAATGTTTCCGAAGCACTCCTTTAGTAGAGAAAGTATACTTAATCGTCCCCATATGTAGATCTCCGGGATCAGTCCATCTGATCATGTGGCGGTTCCACTCTTTAACTGCTGTATAGCCTTCTCTATTTCATCTATTATTAGTGAGGTATTCGAATTGTCCCTTATTGTCTATGGAAATGTTTTCCCCTTCTTCTTTCTTTCTTCAACCTTTATACACTTAGACGGTCACTTCTGTGAATACCGGAAAATTGCCAGTTTATTTGAAACTTTTTTAAAAACTTGACTTGACGAGGCTGGCATATTACAAGCCGAACCACGGGAATTGAGTCACTTCTAAATGCCGGCGCGGCGTTTAATCGGGATTCTTTGTCGACAGGACCCTCCACAGTAAAGTTGTCTGGAGCACAACTAACCCCAGTGTCCGGCCGAACAAAAATTGTATTATTTATTAAATTGGCATATAAAATAATAAATAATTAGCCGTAATTGTTAATACAAAAATTTGAATAATATAAATTTATAACTAACTTTACATTTCTTTTTAGTAGAAACAAGAAATGAATCTTTCCAAATTGAACACAATTATTTAATTCTGTACATAAAAATATTAAGTTAGAAGTTCCATTTTCTGATGGAAAGAAGCTCATTAAGAAAAGTATTACAAAATATCGAAACCGTGTAAAATAAAAAAGTATCTAAATATTTTTTACATAAAATATGTTTAAAAAAACTAAATAAAAATATTAATTCACTTTTCATAACTTTTTTTTCTATTTTTTTGTTACAATATATAATATTAAAATACAAAATTGTTCTTTTTAAATTTAATAATTCATGTATTTTTTTTTCCTTCTGAATAAACAATTTTTTTACATTATTCAAATTAAATTATTTGAAAAAAGGAAAATAAAATATTAATACTAATTACTAAAAATGTATCAAAAAATGTAATAACAATTAAAAGTTTTAATTAAAATTTTATGAATAAATTTTACCAAAAAATGTAATTATTATGTATTTATTAAAATGACTTTTAGAATTGAAAAATGAATTTAAAAAACGATAAACTATTAAATAAATAAAAGTAAATAAATAATTATTTCTTATAAGCTAATTGGAAATTCATGTTTGAAAATTATTTTTAGAATCACCAAAAACTTTAAAATTTATTTGTTTAAATTATCTAAATTTACAGATAATTTATTTTTATAAAATTATCAAAATTATTATTTCAAAATTAAATATTCGAAAAATTATTTTTTTTATTATTTATATTTATCTTATTCAATTGACAAAAATCAAATTAATATCTGTTTGATTTTGTAAATATAATAATAAATTTATCATATTAAAAAATAAATTTTAAAAACAAGATTCTATTATGTTAATTAAAGATAATTAATTCATAAATAAATCTAAAAAGAATTAAATTATTTTAAGTTTCAAAAAATATATTAATTGAATTTTGAAAAAAGTAGAATATTTTTTTAAAGAAATTTTAAATATTCATTTTAAAATATGGATAAAAAACATTTTATATCTATTTAATCAAATATTTTTTTTATAAAAAAACCTGATTAGGTTTAAAACAATTTTTCTTTATTTTTCCAAAAAAATTAAATAATAAATTTTTTACAGTCGTAATTGTTTCAATTATTAATCTCTTTTTTTCTATTAAAAAAATTCTGAAAGAGTAATAAAAGCTTTTGTTTCTTAAATTTTAGAAAAAAAATATTTAATTAATATTTTAAACCATTTAATAATTTTTTATAGTGTTAAATGAAAATTACATGGAAAAATAGTCAAGATTATTCTTAATTTGAATATGAAGGAAAATGATTTTTTGAAAAATAAATTACTGAAAATTTTATTTTTTAAATATAAAATTAAAAAAAATAAAATAAATTTTTATTATTTTCATATTTATTGTACAATTAAATTGCTATATTCTTTCAAATAAAATAAATACTTTATTTAAATTTTTAAAAAATGTTTTTCTATTCGATAATAAACCAATAAAAAATCGAGACATTATTGATTAAAACAATTTTATCCATTAAATAAATCTATAATATAAAGAAAAATAAAAATTATTTTCCCCGAAAAAATATAATTCAAAAGAAAATACTTTTTCTTCAGCACGGCCGTAATTATAAATCGATTTCCCAAAGAAGAATAAAATATTTTTGACTATTAATTTTTTATTAGGTAAAGGAAAATTATTTTGGAATTCCTTTTCTACTTTTTTTTATAATTATTGTAATTTAATTAGATAATTTATATTTTATTGTACTGCACACGCAACAAAAGATTATTGATAATTATCCTAAAATATAAAAATATGTAATTCTTCTTTATAATAATATTTTATCTTATTATAATTGTAGCCTATTCTAAACAGGAGGACAATCAATTATCGGTCGCTCCAGCATTTAGAAGGACCAAAATAAAAAGGTCCAAAAAATACTAAAATAATTATTATTGGGTTGTCAAATATGAAATTAATAGACATGCTTAACACAAAATTCAAATAGTTATAATTTGACAATAACTTAACATTTTATTTCTCTGCTTTTTTTGTTTGATTGTTAAATATATTGGCTAGTGAACACGTAAATTATTAAATAACATTAAACAAATAGATCCATAGGCATTACGAATAAAATTTATTACACATAAAATTAATTTAGCATAAAGTTTATTTAGCATCAATTTACATAAAATTTGATTCTGGTGCTTATGATGCCAACAGAGTACACATATTCTACTCTGATATTGGTTTAAGTTCTTTGTGCAGAAGTACCCAAATCTTTGTTGATGGGACATTTGATACAGTTCCCAGAATTTTTTTCCAGCTGTACACTATACACGGTGATGTTTTCGGTTATACCTTCCCTTGTGTTTATGTTCTTTTGTTTCTTGTGTATGAAAGAATAATTAATCACTTAAAGGAGGCTTCTATGAACTTGCCCGATCATATAATGAATTTAAAAATAATGGTATGACAAAGGTCTACTTGCTGAAGCACAACTTTGCTTATATTCCAGAGCAAAATGATTGCCAACCTAGTTGAATTTTATTGAAAATATTGATTTTATGTGTAATAAATTTTATATGCAATGTCTAGGTACCAACAAATAAATTAACTGATTAAAAAAACAATATCATATATGTGAGGGAAAATTCGGAATGTTGTAAGTTTGTTGTTTGTATACTGTTTAGACTGGTGACTCTCCTACTCAGATAGGATTGGTATGTTAGTAATTAATTATTTAAATCTAATGAGATTAATGTTTAAATTTTAATTAATTGAAAGTTTTATTATTATAAATTTTAATAATATTTTTAGTAAATGATTTTAATTTATTAGATTTAATATTATTTAAAAACTAATGTTTATTTTAAAAAATACTTAATGCATTTTAATCCAATAAAAGTTTGAGAAATTAAGTTAATATTATTCTTATCTCAATAATTAATTTAAAGATTCTAAGACAGTTTCAAGAACAATGTTTCCCGCAGAAATTGCTACTGATTCTGTTTGTGTTGTAAATAAATGTTCTGGTGGAAATTGTGATGCTGCTTATTGTATAAATGGTTCAGCTTTAATCTGGAGTAATTTTTGAACTTTTGATTACATTTTGTACAAATCGTCGTCCAGCAATTTTTCTCATGCTTCATCTATAAATATTCAGGTACATTTTTCATGGTCTCTGTTTTCTATATGCAAATCACAATTTTCTAACCTTTGCTATTATTTTTTGTAATTTATATCTGATGACGCGTATTTACCGTCGAATTCTAGCGGTAAACGATAACCTTCCGCTGTTCGCTGTTAGCGATAAAATAATGAATGAAGACAATAATTATAATGATAAGTGTTTTTTAAATAACGAAGTTAAATTTATAAAAAATTAAGGGTCAATAATCGTGTCTCTGTGAATAAGCCTAAATTGTCTGTTTAAGATATATTCTTTCTTTTTTACGATAAAAAGTACATTCAGAAAGAAAGAGTGGTAATTTGTTCCCGATTAGCACCAAAGTTGTCATTAATTTTTAGTCTATTGAAGATAAAATAGATAAATATGATGGGGGAAAGTATTTGATATACAAGAGATGTATAGATGAAATCTTAGTTGTTTTCAGAAATCAATCCTTATATTGAACCAATAGAACCATTTTTAATATTCTTGAATGTTCACTGTAGTGTCCTTAAATCCACATAAAAAAATAAAAAAAGGAGTCTAATGTAATGTTCATCTGACATTATTTTTTTGTCATAATTGTTTGTATTTTTTTTATTATTTTATATAATTATTAAAATTTTATATAATTAAATGTAAATTGCGATCGATAAACTAAAATCGATTCACAAATACTATTATTATTGCTGCCAAATGGAATTTTTCGGCTAGTAATTCGTGTTCAATTTTTTACAAGAATTTTCTTTGTTTGCATTGGTCGCCTTATTGAAGCAACATTGCAAGTCTTATCACATTACCGTTTGTGATAATAACGTCAAATATTATATATCATCGCTGACAATTGACAAACGGTTATTACTGACGCATTAAAAAACGATTCACTTTGCTTTCCATGATATTAACTTCAATTATTATGATTCACCTTTGATTTTTATCAACCGATATTACTGTAAGGTTATTTTATTTTGTTGTAGTTTATTTTTTTAATATCTGTTTAAAGAGACTAGGGATAAGGGGGCGAATGTTAGAGATCATCAAAACTTTCCATGAGGGATTCGAAGGCTCTATAGGTGATGAAACCTTCAACATGGATAAAGGAGTGCGTCAAGGTTGTGTTTTAGGGCCGCTCCTGTTCAATATTGTATTCGACACGGTTGTG
>MQRK01197567.1:38499-48788 GCA_001938485.1 Girardia tigrina | reverse complement strand
AATAGATTTATTACTGAACATATTTTGAATTTTATGAGATCGTGATATAATTTTTAAATTTAATTCATTGTTAGTTGCTTTTAACAATGCATTTTTAAAGTTTTTAAATCATTCAGAATGAGGTACAATTAAACAATATTTAGGCATATTTTTAATGTCTAATGGTCCTTCGATTTCACCTTCACCTTTGTGAGGAATATTTTAAATTGTTTGAATGTGTAAATGTAGTGATGCTGTATGTTGATTTAGGTATGTTGAATTTAGAATGGTGATTCTCCCACCCAGATGGAAATTGGTATTTTTTATTTAAATTTAAAGTGATTGACTATTCGAACATAATTAAAATAATCATTTAATAAGTTCATATTTTTAATTGCACAATTAAAATTAAGTTTAATATTTTTGGTAAAATTTAAATTAAATGTATTTTTAATAATTTGATGTCATTTTTATTATTTTGGGGTTTATTAAGAAATGGTAAAATTTATTATTTTTAATTAATATTAATTAATATATTTTAAAAAAATGAATTAGAAAAATTGTTCGAATAATCATGATTAAAAATAAAAATAAGAAAATCGATTAGAATGATGACAAATGATGAAAGACTTTCTGAGACTCATAATGACTCTAAATGTGATTGTAAGAAAAGTTCAAACGCGACTTGTCTAAATGTTCTTAATAACCTTCATTCTGTACGTTATAAGTAGATATGTATAATTAGAAAAGTAGGTACTTTTGAAAGATTTTTCGAAAAATCAGAGTTTGGCTTCTCCTGATGGATCTAAGAAAGAAATTGAAGGATCATTAGATATTAATAATATGCCTAAATATTATTTAATTGTACCTTATTCTGAAGGATTTAAAAACTTTAAAATGCAGTGCTAAAAGCAACTAACAATGAATTAAATTTAAAAATTATTACATAGGAAAAAATGTAAATGTGATGTTAATTTTGATAATTTCAAAATTATCTGTAAGCATATTGATAGTTATTGGAAAGAGTGTCATGTGAAGCATTTTTAATTAGGTCACGTTGCCCTAAAATCAATGTTCAATCGGCAGTCTCAACCAGCTTATTGAGAATTTTTGATTAGCGCGATTTCATGCAATCGATTACATAATCATCATTTTTTGTATTTATATACAGGTGAATTGATTATTAATTAGTGACCTGAAGATGACGGTAGATCCGTCGAAATATATTGTCTTGAAATATATTTTTAAATGCATGAGTGTTGTTATTAAAATTTAAATAGTAGTTTTTCCAATTAAGTCTCGCCCGACTGAGACGAATAAATGGGTATATACAGAAAGCTACGGTGCATTGATGCACAGGGTGGTGAATCATATACTCTGTATCGGTTGGAAACCTCAAAAAATTCAACAGTTTCTAATCCTCTCACACGGTTTTGGATGCAAGTATTAAGTGCATGGGCACGTTTCAGTTTGCATCTGAAAATAACCAATCATGATCTCTTGTACCATAATTTAGCACGGCTTTGTCTATATAAGTGTACTTAGTGCAACGAGGAAAGTGACATCCGAATATCCGTCTACCCGTAACATTATTCAGCCAAAAAGCCAATACCTCGTTCGAAATGATTCCTTGATCACTATCGTTATGAGAATTTAAATGTGTTAAAAATTAATTTTATATTATAATATATCAATTATTAACATAAAATATGCGACTGCAATTGGATGGACAATGCGCGCCAGTGCCAGAAATTCACAGAAGAAAAGACTTAGACACAGATTAGTCTGTAAGGAGTTGAACAATCAGGAAGTCTTAACATTCAAAATTAAAGCTAATGGATATAAATGAAAAAGAAATTATAGATATTTTACTTGTTTCTTTTTTAATATTTATCTATTTTAAAATGATGAAAATTATTTAAAATTAACAAAACCCAAGAACGAAAAGTTCGATCAAAATCTCTCGAAAAGAAGAAAGTTTATAATTTGCTGTATTATTTATATACCGTGTACATTCATTGCTAAAATGGACACAAATCAACATAAAAAATTTTTTTCTTCAAATGTCTTCTAAGGATATGCTAACATTGTAACTTTCATTTAGTTTTCATTATTTGTCTTGATTGACGATCACCTGTCTCTTTCGTGGTCCATTGATTGCAATGTTCGTAAGATTAATGTTGATTTTCAGTTCATTTAATGTCTTCTAATGAGCATATAAAACTCAACCATACATATCTTCCAGGGAATTATTACGTTATTGAATAATCACTTCGTGAGTATCTTCAGATCGTGAAACGAGTCAAAATCAATATTAAAAATCTCATAAGTTTCAATCGAAAAGTTCGTATTGAGAAAATAATATTTGGTCTAAGTTCTGAACTATAGGCCGCTCTCATAAACTGTAATAGTTATGGACGACCGCGAATTACCGTGTTTTCCCTATTATAAGCCATGACTTGTATTATTTTTTTTAACAAAAAAAGCGATGGTGGCTTGTAATGAGTTAGTACTATGTATTAAATTTTATTAAAACATATTTTTTGAAAATTAATAAAAACTATTTAAAAAATAGCAAAAATTTAAATAAATGTCGTATATTAGAATTGTATTTATAATACATCAACATATAACATATCAACAATAAGCATAATAAATTTAATATCTTATAAGTTCAACAAATAAGTCTAACGATAAATAACAAAATTTATTCCAAAATAACAGTTTCCTCATGCAAGTCAACATCCTCAACAAATCTCTCTAATTTACGGACTGGTTTTGTTGTTTTTTCCAAAGTATTTGTAATTTTCTTACTATAAATTTGATGTTTGTGAATAAAGTTTCTGAAAAGCTTTGATCAGACACTAAATATGATGCAAGAAGACCACTTTGTATTATCTCCGGGGTGATCATGGTCCAAGCTGTAGTAATTCATCCTGTAACTTCATCGATTGTAGGTTTGTTTAGATTTCCACGGGTATTTTTTACCATGCTGTATTTAATGTAGTTGTTAATTTCTTCACTTAAATTATCTTTGAATGGCTTCTTTATGACAATGTCCATCAATTGCATATATGCAATGATTCCAGCTGGAATGACAATAAGATCAATCTTTCGTATTTTTAAAAAAGCCTTCAAATTTAAAGTTCGATGTGTGGATGTAGAATATTATGGGATCCCTTATCAGTAATCCCCGCTTGCCACCTCAAAACACCAATGGAAAATTGTTATCAATCCTTTTTTTAAGCACACTTTGGATTGACCAAGCCTTTTCAGATTGTAAAACATTCACACCATTGTTCATTCTTATAGTATCATTTGTGCCCTAATTCTGGTGGTTGCAAATTCTTAAAAAGTCAAATGATTTTCCATATGAGTAACGAAAAAATTGTCGATTGATTTGATTCTCAATCAATTTGTCTAATAATCATCAGATATACCATTAAGCAAACATAAAAATGCTGCGTAAGTGAGATATTTTATTTTCAATAAACAAATTTGTCTCACGATTTGTTGATGTATTAATAAACTAATTAATATATGACGCAATTAGTGAGATGAACTCTGGGATGAAAATAGGAATAGCAACGTCATCATTATTATCATAACATTTAGTTTTATATATTTTTAAAAAATCTTAATTTAAAAAGAAATATTATTTATACATTCTTAAATTTACCTAGGGAGATTTTTGTTCATGCGGGTTTTTGTCCGAGTGGTTATTGTTCTGTTGCCAGATTTATTATATCCACTTTCGTATTTATTATTAAAAATTCTCATCGATAGCAAATTCAATTCAGCTGATTTAAAAATTTAGTTTCTTCTTGTTTACATTTCATTTGATCTGATTCTCCTTCTTCGCCTTTAGGTTTGCCATTTATGATTGTTCGACTTAATTTTTTATTTAATAATTTTATTTTTTGAACTTTGACTGTTTTCACTTAATGTCTGATGTCTTTTTGAAATTGTGTCTGTCCATATATTTCTATGAAGTAACTGTCACATATTTGTCATTAAGATCAAATGTTTGGATATTGATGATTGAAATAAATTTTGTATAAATTGTAAACTATACCATCTAACGGCAATATTGTCAAAGTTCAGTCAAATTTTTCTTATTAAAAATTTCAGATCCAGGTGCTTATATTGAAGAAATATGAGTTTTGATTTTTGTCTTTTTATAATTTAAATGTGCTATCAATATTATTCTTAATAATACTTGTGTAATGACCAAAAAATTAAATTACATTGGTATTTATAAATATATTTATATATTAAAATCCAATATTATTATTTATAGAAAAACAGTGACCAAATATCTAATAATTGTGATAATAATTGTTTTATTGAAGTCAACAGTGACGACATCCTGGATACACGTCTGAATTGTAACTCTCCAAGTCACCTGCCAATCAACTGTCAGAGACCGGCTCCCCATCGATCACCGTCAAGTCAATCAAAGCCGAATCATTCGCCGTCGACTCAACCAAATCAGATCCAAAAACTTGTATAATAAATTAAAATAATAAATGGACTTTTGGTTTACGACATAAGTACAGGGTTTTACCCCTCATTTCGTAATAGAGGAAATTTCATTTCGTAATAAAGGAAATGTCATTTCGTAAATGAGGAAACGTCATTTCGTAATAAAAAAACCAAAAATAAAGTTCAATTATTCATTTATAAACTTCATAAAATTTTAACATAAAATAAAAAAGTCACAATACTTAATATAAAATATTTATTTAGTTTCCATCAATAATTGGTTCCGAACGTAGAAATTTTGGCAAAAATTTCATCATATTGCTATAATAACCATTGCAATTCATCTCACTTATTAGGCTAGCAACATTCCTCATACTATTCAATAATTGCTCGTCATTATTAGGACGAGATTCTGCAACTAGTAATTTCCACTTTGCAAACATATTCTCGATAGGATTCAAGAACGGAGAGTATGGTGGAAGAAAAACAAGCTTGTTTGATGAATTGTTAAAAATTTCTTTGATATTGGTATGCTTATGGAAAGATGCATTATCCATTACTATTACGGCGTTGTGCTCTAAAATTTCTTCAAATAACTGCTTAATAAATATGCAAAAACTTCTGCTTTCTAAGGGCTTATCTTGAACTACATATTTTAAAATGCAGTGCTTATTCATGGCACAACAGACTGAAATATTCTTAGATCTCATATCTGGCACAATATAACTAGCAGGTGTTCCTTTCAATGAGCACCCAATCTTATTCCTCATTATCACATTAAAACCCACTTCGTTAATGAATATTATATTCCTCGGATTTGATTGAGTGAGTATTTCATAAAAACTTTCTCTGTATTTTTGTCTTTGATCAACAACCTGCGGATTATTTCTTCGCGCAGATATAAGTGTCACTCTTTTTAAAGTGTATGAGAAGTCTTTAATATATTTCCCGATAGTTTTTTCACTTACAGTTTTATTATATTTTTCGGTAATTTTTCGCTTTAATTATTTTAAGGTGATGCGGCTGTCAAAATCAATACATGTCTTAATAAATGCTGCTTGCTCTGAATTTAATGCTTTTTTCCTTTGTCCACCTTTTAATTTTTTCTCATAACGGCCTTCTTCTTTATATACCGTAATGATCGACGCTACGGTAGTGTATGGCTTATTAAAAATATCTGCAATCGATTTAATAGATTTGCCTGAATCGTAAGCATCCACTATTTATTTTCTCATTTCGTTTGATATTGCCATTAAGGATGTCTAAAATGTTACAAAAAACTTTACTTAAATTTTGCATAATAATTGTTATTGATGTAAAATGGCTTTTAAAATCTTTATTTTAGAAATTTTATAACTTTTTTATTACAAAATGACGTTTCCTCTATTACGAAATGAGAGGTAAAACCCTGTATCACAATCGAAATCATTCCATACAATATCCTTCAAACTATTGTATTATTCGACTGAAGTGAAGATTCATTTATACACAGACTATTTTATGACCTCTGTTTCTTTATAGTAACAATAATATATTCTGGAATCTACAAAAATATATTTTAAGATATTGACTTTATTTTTTTGTAAAAAAACAGGACTCAAAATTACGACTCTTACATTATAATTTTGTAAATTAATTTGTAACCCCTGAGAAAAACAATTTATTCAGTATAAAGCAACATTGGACAGAAGAAACCCTTTGATTAATCTTATGGTCGGCTCTGAATCATGTTTTAATTTTTAGTGAAATCTGAGGAGCTGATAATAAATGTAACCATTTTTTTTAATAAATTTGTTAATATTATTTAGAATTAAATGAATAATAAACTACTTTTTTATAATTAATAAATGTTTCAATATTATTTTGAAACCCTAAAGAAATATGATTTAAAATTCGGTTCTCTATTACTTATATTTGTTTTTAATTGAAAATACCTAATTAAATTAATTGATATTTTTTGCTTTTCCTGTTAATTAAGTCGACTGAAAAAGAATAACCTAAGGTTACTTTTACTACTCAAATTAAATATATTTAATTGCTAATTTATTTAATAATAAAAAAAATTTTAACTAAAATTAATTGATTTTTCATAATTAAATTTATTTTATTTTTAAATTATTTTTAAAAAAATAAAATTATTAAAAAAACAAAAACATTATTTCCATTTTAATAAAATAATGAGAAAATATTTTTTAAAAAGATAAAATTTTTCTTTAAACTTTAATTTTTATATTTTTAAATAAATTATTTAAAATAAATATAAATCTTTTCATTTAATCTTATGTAAATAATTTTTTTAAAAAAATAATAATTGTTTATTTAAATTTTAACAAAAAAATATAAATAATTAAAATATTTGAATTAAAATGAAATATTAGATGTATTATGTTATAGAAAAAGTGATTTTTTTTCGTTAAGAAAAATTTATTCAAATTAGTTTTAAGAAAAAAATAAAATTATAATATTTTTTATAAATATAAATTCTTTGATTAAATATCGGTAAAAAAGAAATCTTTTTTTCTATTGATCAATCAAAAAAAAGAAATAATTGTTTATTTTCTTTATCAAATAAACTCAGAAATAATTTTTTTTATTTTTTATTTTTTATAATGTTTTATTTATTTGAATGTTATTTTACTTTTTAGGAATATTATTATAATTAAACGTTATTATAATTATAAATCGGATCAATTTTGGAGATAATTGATTCCCTTTAAAATTTCAATTTAAAAAATTTATGATAATAATTTTAATTATTTTGTGTAAACCTTGATGTAATTATTATCTGTACCATTTTTATTATCTTTGCGAATAAAAGTTATCTTTTATTAATTACTTATTTTTTATTTCTTGAATAAAAATGTCCTGGCTGTGGAAGGGTCTGTGTCACATCCTCCTGTGTGACACATCCTCCAGGGATGTAAAGCCACAATTCGTTTACTTCAAACAAATGATTGTTTATCGTAATTTATTTATTTCATACTAAGATTTGAGAATATATTCCATAATTTTTAGAAGATCTAACATTCATATGACAATAAAAAAAATCTTAAGAATGTTGATCAAAATAGTTATTTATTCCATATTTACTCAAGTATAGAGACTTGATTCACTTAATTTGACAGACCGGTTGTTTGTCCCAACCGTCGGTGGCCGAATTTTCGAAATTCTAACCACGTTTTCGTCAACCATGTTTCTTCTATAGCAATAACTCATTTCTTATGTACATAAAGCGCCAATTAAATACACGGAATGAAGGTCTAATAATGCATCAATTTAATTGATTTTTGTGAAATTATTGAGGATTTGAGAAATGTATATCATGAGGAAAACTTATCATAAAACTAGTATTTATGACTGGATCGCCCAATTTAAGCATGGTATATAGAGTGTTTTTAATAGTAAAAGTACGGAAGACCTTCGGAAATTTGAGGAAATATAAAAGAAACATTGGAGAATATTGTCGAATTTGACGGACGCATCACAACAAGAATGCTCGGTGACAGTCTGAACGTGAGTAAAGGAAGTTTTGATTCCAAAATAAAGTATATGAGTCAGAGAAAACTTTTTTCATGGTTCCTTCCACGCTTCCAAACAAGTGAAATATATGAAAACAGACTATGTTCGTGTCAGGCCAATTCCATTACATAAGAGCAAATTGGAAATATTTTTGTGTCCAGCATTATGACAGTTGACGAAACCTCGCTCTCTCTCTATCTACCGGACACTAAAAAGGAGTCTAAGGAGTGTAAATTCCAAAAATGAGCATCAACTTGCCACCGTAATTTTTTCACGCTAACCATTTTTTGTATTTTCTTTTTACATTTTCAAGTCCAGATGAAAATCTTGAAAATGTAATTTATATTTTCTCTAAGATAATGCCCAAATACACATAAGTCAATTTTCTATATTAAGGACACAAGAGTTTCACAACATTTATTTTTATGAAAGAAGTCTGTTATCAATCTCTGATTATACATTTAAAAATCTGCAAGAAACAACAAAATATTGAAACACACTGTCTTTTATCAAATTCAAATAAATTAAATTAATCAATTTAATTTTAAGACAGTTTCAAAAAAGATTAATTGTTTGAGAGAGTTCGCTTTTTAATTCACTTCATACAAGCATACATTTACATTAAAAATTTCATTCAAATACATTTATAATTTCAGTCATACGTTACATTCTACAAGCGAAATTGGGAAGGCGGGCTTCCACAGCCTCCCACACCCTGCCTTTTCCTATACATTCTTCGAGCTGAAAAGACGAATGAAAAAGTGTTTAATCAAATGGTTGTTAATAACATTTTTATCCAAGAAATTTATTTAATAATTGTAAAAAACAGTTTTTACTATTAATTTCTTATTTTTGTAAATCGTTAAAAAAATTTTTAATTCTTTGATGTTATTCTCAAATTTTAGTGACTCTTCTTTTCAGAAATTTACAATTTAAAATTAAAAACTTATTTTTTTAATAATAAATATTTATATATTATTTAAAAAAATTAATTTTGTTGAAATAAAAAAGAATTAAAACATATTTATTTAACCTTCAACAATATGCATAACAAATTTGAAAAATGTTTCAAAAACAGTTTATCGAAAATTGTGAAAAACAGCGGTTCCGAATTCGTTAAAAAGTAAGGAGTTTCTTTTATGTTTAAAAGAATCTCTTATTCAAGTGATCCGGGAGAATAATTTATTTCAAGCGGAGATGGATTGCTCCTGTTCTGAATTGGTTCCGGCGAAAGGTAGAAATGTTGAAGATTCAGGAAGAGATTTCGAAGACCCGATTAAAATCGCTCCTACGCCGGCCGAAACCGTAGAAACAACGGCCAAAACCATCATTATTCCAGCAAAAGCTGCTGTTGCACTGATGAATTAATTGATGCCGATGATTTGCTGTGATACCAAGATCAATTGATTGAAAATCAATTATTATTGCCTTAAATGCACAGAAAAGCAAAAACAAAAAACATGTTTATATACCGAGACTTGGTGAAAAATGCAAAATCTGCTACGATTGTGTATCGATTTTTTATTCATTGATTAACCAAGATGACCTTCCCATGGCGGAAGAATATCCCAAAAGAAAATTATCAAACTTATTTTATTGAAATGGAAACTGTTTGATTTGGGTTCTATATTGCAAAATAAATACCTATACATATTCCCCAATGTTTATAAAAAATAATTCATGTGTCATGTTCTTCTCTACTTCATTCCAGGTATGTAATTGGCGCAGCACCTATCCTTTTATAAATATTAATATGCTAATTGACACGGGCCTTTATACAGTATGATTCATAAGTCTGTTCACCCCACTTATATTTTGAGAAAAAGATCAAATTTTTAACAAAACATTTATTATGTGGAACTTTCAATACTTAGTTGAATGTCCTTTCATGTCCTTTATCATTTTTAATCGCCTAGGTATGAATTCAACAAGACTTTTACAATAGTCTTTTGATAGTTCGTACCATATTTTTTGAACAACCACCCACAACTGTTCTGACGATGTGCACCTTATCGTCTGTAATTTCATTTTTAATAGTCCCCATACATTTTCGATAGGATTTGCGTCTGGTGAATTGCCTGGCCATGATAAAAGGTCGACTTTCTTCTTTTTTAAGAAATTAAATGTCGACAGTGCACGGTGAAATGTTATTTCATTTAATTTATATTACACGAAATTCAATTTCACTTATAAGTTTTTTATCGAATCCTCTGTAAAATCTTTGAACATTACATTTCTTACCATCAAATCATGAATTATATATATATATATATATATATATATATATATATATATATATATATATA
>MQRK01197567.1:26224-38449 GCA_001938485.1 Girardia tigrina | reverse complement strand
ATATATATATATATATATATATATATATATATATATATATTACATATTTGAAATTGGAAATTCTGTTCAAACAAATCGAATATACGAAACATTAAGAATCTCAATCTTCCATCTTCGTAGGAGAGACATCACTCTAAAATAACATTCAAATTACATCCTTCAAAAATATTCCTCACAGCAATGTTCAAGAAAAATATTTGATTAATTTAATTTAATGGTTCATTGCTAAAAGTTAGACAGGTTTCGTTCGCCATCAATGGAAAGAGAGATAATTATTAATTATTAATAAAAAATATTTTCTCGGACTCTATCGTCAAAGCGTAATGAGTTTTTCATTAGTAAAACATGAATTACCATTAGTATATCTGCTCGTACATCTGTAAAATTATAGTAAAAAAAAGCAAAAAAGAAAGTACTTTGCAAAAATAAAAACTACTAATGAATAGAAAAAAAGATTTTACATAGAAAATATCTCATTTTTTCAGACATGAGAAAAAATCGTCGTCCGCAAATTCTCCATCAATTAATTAGCCGTCCTATTGAAATTCCAGTCTCAGTTATCTCAAATTGAGACCCTAGAAAAAAATTAATTTCATAAAATTACACAGAATTAATTATATTAATTAATCCATATGTAGGGGCAACCAAATCAGTTAATAAAAATGTCTAATTTATTTACTTATCAAAAAATTAATTTTTATTGGAAAAATGTGGAATTGTTAATTTTATTTATTATTTTTTTTAAAATATATTATTTTTATTATTAAGATTTTAATTAAAATAATTTTGTATCTTTACTTTTATTGATTAAAAAATTTACATTTAATTATTAGTAAAATTATTAAACATATTGTCAAAAAATATTAAGTCAAAGAACACAGTCAAAGAGGGGAAAGAGTAATATTGCTGAGAATCTTGGTCTTCGATGAAGTTATCAAAACGGCAATGCTGAAAGGATTCGGGGAGGAATTACCCTGATCGATGACCATGGTAACGAATTTCAAGTTAATAGACTTGCTTATGCGGATGATCTATGTATCATCAACTCTGATATTGATCGTGCGTGTAAAAATCAGAATATACTTAGAAGCACATTTTCAGAATTCGGGTTGACTATTAGTGCATCTAAGACGAAAGTCATGTGCCTAACTGATGACTCGGGGTCTGGAATATCGCAAGTGATGTGTGATGATAAAGTCACAGAATGGGTGAGCGAGTACTGTTACCTCGGCAGTATATTGATTTCATGTGGTAGCTTCAAAGGTCAGTGGTTGCATTTTGGAATGAGTAAGTTACTTTAAATCGCAGCTTGCGATTCAAAATAACCGAGTTACTATAGCATTGAAAAGAAGACTAATCGAATCAAGCATTTTTTCGGCAGTGTATTATGGGAGTGAGTGCTGCGAAACACCTGAAAAAGACGTAGCCCGGCTATAAGCTTCTCATAATACCTGCATGCGCACTCCTCTTAGTAAAACTAAACTTGACAGAATACGTAATATAGATACCAAATCTTCGAACCCGATCGCGATGCATGATGTGCCAGTGTCCCTCAATGGTACGTGGCGACGGACCCAAGAGCAATTCAAAGGGTAGTTCTCGACTTTGGGTTAAGTAATACAAATGATGTGGGGATATTTCTGTGTCCCTTTACTTATTGTACGAAACGTGTTTACATAGCCAAAGCTCTACAGAATCCCGGTACGAGGGATCATGACTGGTCCTTTCTGACTAGGAAACAGAAGCATGCCCGTGTACTGGAAGCTCGCATTCTTGCATCTAAAGCCGTATGAGAAAGTCAGTAGGCTCTGTATTATCTATTTCTGGTTCCTACATAATACAGAGTCTATGTACGCTAATGCTAGGACTGTAGTCTCTATGATACTCAGTTATCCTTCCAGTCGGGTGAGGCTTATTGCTGAGCATAAAAAACGTGTAACTGTAATATGAACATAAAGGATTTTATGATTTTGTGCAAGCATTTTAAAAATATTTGAGAGACAATGTCGTATGAAGCTTTGTGATCATGTGATCCAAAAATCAATATTTAAACAACTCTCTCAACTAATTTGTTAAGAGCTTTCGATCGCATATTCGTCCATTTCTTATATAAAAGCAATAAAAAGAACATAATCAGTGATCTAATGATAACGGTTAAACCGTCGAAATATATTATCAAAAAATACATTTTTAAATGGCGTTCCTTTATTTTTAAAAAAATTATTATTTTCTATTTTTTTATTTTCGATAGTTTAACCGTCATTATCATAACAATTTGTTTTTAAACTGAAAGTGGTTACATAGGAATTTTATCTCCCTAAAAAGTTGTAGAAAGGTCACTTAAGGAAGTTAATTTTAGGATCTCAATATCCCGATGATTCTTAAATTGCGTTCAAAGAATTTTAATGTTTTTTTAATGTTTTCGATACCCAACAATATTAATACCATATTCATTGTGACTTACAAAGATGTCGCAAAACGACGTATAGATTATTTCTTTATTGCTTTTAATAAATTTTTACCACAAATTTATTTAATTAATTTATTCAAACAAAATCAACCTTTGAATTACAATAATTTCTCTCACAATTTTTAAATCAAATTACTTTTTCTCAAATATAAATGTTTTTTTCTTTTTAACAATTTTTTCACGATTCGGTTCATCGATTTGACGCGAGGTTGATTTTGTTCTTTAATATAGGAAAAATTATTATTATTTATTTTTTCTTCAATTAATTTATCAATAGTTTCATTTGTTAATTTTTCCAATTTTGATTTTGCATTTTAATTTACGTTTACACACAGAAGTTAAAGATATGGGAATGTTGAACGAACGAAAGTATGATCGACTGTAACATTCGCCTTATTCATCTCAAGAGTTAAAATTTTCTTAGGGGAAAAAGATTTTGCTCTGAAGGTTCACAAGCGGCTATCGACATTTATATGGAAAGACCTGAAGAATCGCACTTAGGTGATTTACATAAGGGCTTTGGTACATTTTTGGATGAAGTGTTACTAACTTAAAAAAGATTATGTAGAAAACTAAAACATAAATTAAAAAATAATTTACTCATTTTCCCTTTCATTTTACTGACTTTTTGAAACACTTTATACATAGATAAATAATGTGATTAAGTTGAGCAAACGTGTGATATCCTGGCTTGGTATTATTTTTATTATGTATAGTTTCTTTTTTTCATTTTAAATCCAACAAACTATTTTGATACGAATATCATGTACCATCCCTCTTCTAACAAAGGCAAATGGTTTGTATCTTACTCGAATCAGAATCGAAATCGAATCGACTCCAACCCGAATCTGACCTAATGATTTACCAGTAAACAAAATCAAATACATTCCGAGTTCCTCATAAACTAATTTTTATAAATATTCTTCTTTATCAGGCACTATGAGTACTCGCCGTTTACTACCACCTGATCGGCTGTTTTTAATTCTCTTTCAAGATCTTTTTCATATTCCCTGCCTGATCGTTAACAATCTCGCCAGGCACTATGAGCACCTGCCGTTATCTATCGATAATAAAGTCCAAATCAATCAAGTTTATTTAATCAAAATAAAAACAATCATTTTTTTTCATTTTAGATCGACTACGAACAAAATTCTTATCGATCAAGTAAGTTTTTTTAATAACTAAATAAATAATCATTTGTTTTTTTTAATTTCAAAGATCAGATCGATTATGTAAGTTTTTTTGATCAATTAATTTTAATAACTGTATTATTTTCCGATCAAAGTCCAAAATCAATTAAGGTTTTTTAAATTAATTAATATTATATTTATTTAATAATCATTTTATTTTATTTCAGATTCCAAGAAGTTCTTCATTATCTTCAATTCAAGTTTTATGCTAAAAATGTCATTTAATACTTTACTTCCTGGTATTCCTCTGAATATTTATATCCCATAAGACATTTCAACCATTGCTATATTCTACTAAGTGGCGTCCGTCCAAAAGTAAATTCACCAAAATTTAGAAATAAAATAAATTTGTTAATAAACACATTTTCGATTTTTTTCAGAAAATGATAATAAAAATGATTAATTTTGTCAGAAATAATTACAATTAAGATTTATTAAAAAATTTGCAAAAATTCCATTAATAATCGGACTGAACAAAATCAGGATTAAGATAATCTTTCATCACAGAATTTTAAATGGAGAATTTCGTTTTAGATCAAATATTTTCTAAATAATAAAATGAATTAATGCAATTTTGAAAAAAAATCGTCGGCGTCCTTTGCAAAAAATTGTTTTATTTGATTTTATTTCCCCGGTGAAAATTTTATTTACAATAAGTTTTGCATGCAAACAATGACTTAAAATATTTGTACAACATAAAAAAGAAGTTTCCTTCGAGGAGTCTATATTTGTCTTTATTTTTGTAAAAGAATATTTTTGATGTTAATAATGAGTAAATGTCATTCTTGTAAAGAATGCAAATGATCAGAGAAGCGAATTTATTAGGAGTTTGAAAATTAGATAAATAATCATATAATTAATATTAAAATTATAAAATAAATTATAAAAAACATACCACAAACTTTATTTATTAATTAGTTTATTTATTATTTAATATATTTATTTATTCATTCATTTAACAAATATTAAAAATTATTTACTTAAAATATGTATAAATTACAACCTTAATTTAGCACTTTATATTCATAATATAAATATCTATAACATTTTCAAGAAGTTACGAAGTAAGTGGATTACAAGCCCATTGGTAATACAATAATCTGTCGGTGCAGATATCGGCTAGCTGTCAGACACTTTAGCCTAGAGACAGAGTCGAACCCATTTTAGTTTCCCAGGGACACTACGTGTAAGTATGTCTGCCCGGCTTGCAAAGGTGATCCCTGAGTTTATATGAGTAATTTTACTGTCACCCTCGTTTTATACATACATGAATTAATAAAAAAATGATAATTTTTTTTTACATTTTTTAGTGATAAGGTAGTTCTTTTAGTATTTTATATATTATTCGCTATTTTTCTGTATTTTACATGTTAACTGTGCAATTCGTTGACATGATGGATGCATGACAATATCACCTGGGATACTGTTACGTTTTGAATGGTTGATACGATAATGGTTGATAACATAGTATAATATAATATAATGTATATCTATAATATAGTATTTGCACACATAATGTGCATAAATTCGCAAAAGCACTAGGTATCGATTTTTTTCAAAAATGTTGATATGAAATCTAACTATTCATAAATGGGAGTAGTATAGAAATAGAAGTGCCCCATAAACCCTACTAAAAATTTTATTAAAAATCAATTGATTTTTCACTTCTTTTTTTTAATTGAATATTTTCAAAATCCATTAAATATTATCAATAAAAAAATATAAAAAATAAAATATAAAATGATAATGTTTATTTGTTTTTGTCTATTTCTATCTAAATAAATTTTATAATGATATTATGTTTGTTCGCAATATCAATTTGTATTCGTATTTTTTGTTTGTTTTTTTGTTATGTTTAGATTATTTTCACAACTTTATTTTATGATGAAATTTTACTTTTAAATGTGAAATTTTGTATATTTTTTCAACCAATATTCAAATTAAAATATTTATTTGCCAATTTGAAAGTATTCTATTGTTTTTTTTAGTGTGAAAAAAATCGTATTTCTAAAATTATGAATAATCATTTCATTTCGTTTCGAGAATTTTTTTTATTTTTCAAATTAATAATATTTTTCAGAAAAAAATTTATAAAAAGAAAATGAAGGAATGATTGAATATTTTAGACATGTACGAGTCGAAATTCAATTACAAATTATTCCCGAAAATTTTTCGCATATTGATTGTTGGAGAATCTGGTGGCGGAAAAAATGTTTTGTTATCGAAAATGTTATTGGAAGACAACTTTTTGGATTTTAACAATTTAATTTTTTATTCAACAACAATAGATCAATAGGAACTGCGACTAATTGCCAATGGATTCAAATTCGAAGACGGATGTTCGTTGACAAAATTGGAAATACGAGAAATATTTGCTAAACAAAAATTTTTACTTGAAATGATTAAAAAAGAATTGGGAAATAATCAAGATGAAGATTATATCACTCCGCCGGAATATTTGGTTTTACAAAGAAAATTAATTTCATACCAGTTTTTTCTATAACAATGCCAAATATGATAATCACTTATGAAAGACGAATACGGACATCTGTTCTACTGAAAACATCGGAAAATTATATTTCTTTTAAAATTGGATGTTTGAAAATTTTGGACGCGAGAAACTTTACCGATAGTCGTAGTTTGGCAAAATGTGGCAATCAATTATCAGGAGAACAATGTAAAAATTTGAGAGAAAATAATCTTCTCTTTCATGATGCTGTGCTGAATTGTTGGTTGAAAAGAGAATATTTCCCTACGAATATATCAAAGGCAAATCGTATGAAGATATTGAGGCGATTTTATCGGAAACCGAGATACCGTCTTATGAAGAATTTTTCAATATTTTGACAAATAGAAATATTTCTCCTGGAGAATATGAAATGGCAAAAAAGAATTGGGTGGATTTCAGGTGTCAAACAATGCGAGATTATGTAAGACAATATATGAAAACCGATGTACTGTTACTGGTTGATTTTTTCCAGAATTTCCGAAAAATGTGTATGGATTATTATCAAATAGATCCTTGTTATTGTTATTCAACTCCTGGTTTGACTTGGTCAGCCGGTATGAAATTTACCAGACAAAAATTGAAATATTTCAAGGAAGATTCATATGATAATCTATTGTTTTTCGAAGCTGGAATAAGAGGCGGAGTTGCGACAGTTTTGGGAAATCGATATATCACACCGCATAATCGCCATACTGAGCAGAATATCAATAGAAAGATTGAGATAAATGAACATGAATTTGATTTGATGATGGAAGATTTTGAAAGATCAAAAGGCAAAGCAAATTATGATTTTGATTAACATTTTCGGGAAAGTTATATCCTTTATTATGACACAAATTCATTATATTCCTCATCAATGACAAAGTATTTTCCAACGGGAGAAATGGAATGGTCGGAAGATGAAAATCCATCATTTGAGGAATTGGAGGAGGAATCGGAAGATGGATATGTTTTTGAAGTCGATCTCCGATATCCCGATGAAATAAAACGAAAATCATTCTACTATCCATTTTGTCCGGAAAGATTAGCTTCCAATATTCGGGAAGAAGAATTTTCGGCTTATGAAAAATCCGTTTATCCGGAAAGACGTGATAAAATCGAGAAATTGGTACAGACATTTCTCGATAAAATGAAATACATTGTTGAGGGACGGACATTGAATTTCCATTTGAAACAGGGAATGGAATTGAAAAAAATCCACAGAAAATTGATATATAAAAAATCACCTTGGCTGAGACCATATATTGAATTATATAAAGAGAAACGAAGGGAGGCAGGAAAACATTCATTTTGGGATTTGTTTTTAAAATTGATGAAAAACTCATTTTACGGGAAAACATTGGAAAATGTTTAAAATCATTCCAACATTAAAATTGTTAATAGTAAACGAACATTTGAAAAATTGACTGGCAAGCTGGAATATAAATCTTTCATTCCATTCAACAAGAAACTTTGCGCTGTCGAAATGAGAAAAACTTCGATAAAATTTGACAAATTCAATTATAGATTTACTGTTTTGGAATTGTCAAAACTTTTAATGTTTCGATTTGCTTACGATGGATTGCATTGAATTTGGGATTTTGAATCCGGTAATGTTTTACTCCATTGTACCGATACCGATTCTTTTTTTGTTCAAATTTACGATAGTTTAGAAAATAGTTTTTTAGTTTTCTCCTACTTATGTGGTTTTGAACTGTTGGTGATGCGAATAGCCAATAAAAAATAATACTACATTTGGGAAGGTTAAAATTAAAGACACAATTTACAAGTTGGTTCAAGATTAAATCACTCTCACCGATAGATTTTATATAACCTCAGAAATAATGAAAATAAATGGTAGCAGATAGCTATTTAATTCATTGAAACCTCGATAGGCTACCAAATTATGGTGGTTCAAAAAGGTTTCGTAAACCGCTACCCTCGTTAAATCGAATTTTTTTTCTGGAACTAAGTGTGGTGGCTTAACGAGCGGAGACTAATAAAAATAAGTTCTGATTCATGACTCGAAAATATTGATTCGAAGATTAAGACACGGAAAAACTTGGGTAGGAATTCCTACTTTTTTCATTATAGTGTTCCTCAAATGTCCCTTCTGCATAATCATTCAAACGTAATGCTTATTGAATGACTTACATTTACAAAAATAAATAATATAATTTCAACTGTACAATTACACGAATGTCATACTACGACTCCTGCTTAACTTCCCAGGCATAGATATGTCATATCACGTTGCATATTGTTAACCGGATTCCCGCGCATTTAGTTCTAAGTTCTGCCAACGCCACTCAAAGTAGAAGAAATATACAAATCATAAAAAGTCATTAAATATTAAAAACAAAAGACGAAAAACGATATAACGATTGATTCTGAACGATCGTTGTAAGTAGCGTTTATGCCACTTTCATTATTATCACATTCTAAAGTCATAATTTAACACCACAAAAATTTATTAATATTTACAATTCATATACTTAAACAAATTTCTTGTTACTTCAATTATTTCGCCCAAAATTAGTTCATTAAATTTTTCGATTAAATTTTGAAAATATACAAAAAAATAATTCTTAAATAATCTTACATTTTTTTACAAAAATTTTACAATATTTTGATCTTAATTAATCTTATATTTTTTTACAAAAAAATTTACAATATTTAAATCTTAAATAATCTTACATTTTTTACAAAAATTTTACAACATTTTAACCTTAAATAATCTTATATTTTTTTACAAAAAATTTACCTTAAATAATTTACATTTTTTTACAAAAAAATTACAAATTTTTAATGTAACCAAATTTTACATTCTTACGAAACTTAATCATAAAACTAATTAATTTAAATTTACAATAACCATTTTATTAAAATATTATTTCTGAAAATATTAATCGGTTAATTAAAATTTATTTAGCTTATTCTATAACTTTTATTAAAATATGTTAATTGTTATTACTGTAAACATATTTCAAATAAGTATTTATTTTATCATATTTTTACTCTACATTGTAATTGTTAATTTATTTCTTTTAAATTTTCAAATTAAAAAAATAATAAACTATTTTGGCGAAACTTAAAACTAACCCCTCATAATCGTAAAACATTTTAACTTAAACGTGAGGGAAGGATCGTCAGATTGATGGAATAATTAATCACAAAGTTATAAATAATTTTAAATTCCCGATACAATTATTAGTAATTTTACTATTTTTATTATATTAGATAAAGAAAATTATTTTAATTTCAATTGTTTTTTCATCTTAATTTTAATAATTTAAATTTACTAACCATTTTTAATTTAAAATATAATCTTATCTTTTGGCTTTATTTCATAAAATAATTACATTTATAATTAAATGAATAATTATATCAGTAAATTAAAATAAAATGTTTTAGGAAAAATTATTCTTCAAATTCAAATAAATTTAATTATGAAATGGTATTATAATTTGATGATAAATTTTTAATTTGTAATTTTTATTTAATTTTTGGAAGACCTAAATAGCGTAGTGTTTTTTTATTAAAAAATATTTTAATTAGATTTAATTAAAAACAAAACTCATTTATAAAAATGTATTTTAAGACAACATATTTCGACAGATCAACCGTCATCTTCAGGTAACTGATTAATAATTTAATTCACTTGTATATAAATGCAAAAATAGTAATTATTTAATCAATTGCATGCAATCATATTAATCATAAATTCTCAATAAGCTGGTTGAGACTGCAATTTCAACATTGATTTTATGACATGCGACCTAATTAACAATGCTTTACAGGACACTCTTTCCCATTAACTATCAAAATATTTACACAAAATCTTGTAATTATCGGTGCAAGATTTATTTACGTAGATGGCGGACCGACTCTCAAATGTATATGACATCGCACACATTACATTTAAATACATAAACGATATTAGAACACTGATGGAATAGACTTATTACTGAACATATTTTGGATTTTATGAGGTCGTGATATATTGTGATTCATCAGCTATCGCACAAAGTAGTTCCAATATTCTGTGCTTACTGATTTTTTCTTCCAGATTTCGATTTTTCACATTTGAAGGCTTGTGTGTTCTCAGATAAACTACGCTATAACAAACCAAATGGCAAGCATTGTACATCTCAGATTCAACTAACATTTTGTAACTTAAATGGTTTATTAATTTTTGTCTAAAAAGTTCAATTTCTTCTTTTGATGCACTTAAAGCTTTGCTGTAAATTCTTTTAACCATGATTTCATGTCTTTTACGAAAGAGTCACAGCCGTCCATAACTTGCTCTGAATGGTAAGTCATAAGATTCGCTAACTAAATTGCAGCAGATTTTATTTCGACTGTCAGTCACCAGAAGGCTGTTGACGTAAAGTTAATTTTAATTTACAATGTGTTAATTATGAATAAATTCATTATTTTAATTTAAGTCAGTAGAAAACAAGTTAAATTGAAATCATTTAACATAATTTATATAAATAGTTTTAATTTTTAAAAATCGTTTGTTGTTTTCTAAAATTCAAACGATGGTCAAACAATTAATAATCACAAACATCCAAAATTTAAGTTTTTAATCTCGGTAGGAGAAGCACATTTCCCAATACTAAACTCAACATACATTATTAATTTTACCAATTAAATAATACTAAATTTAAATATTCCTCACAAATACAATGATAAAGAATTTTTAATACCCGAAATGCTTTTCTTAAATTGCGAAATTATTGTTAAGATAATTAAATTAATATCAACACATTTATATTTAAATTCATATCTCTATTTATAATAGATTTTTTGAAAACTATAACAGGAAATTTATTCATCAATATTCGAAATTTTCAAAACTATTGGAGGAACTATGCTGAAGTTCAAAGGATAAATTTTATTGGTCTGACTCCCATACTGAGGCATTTAAAACATTGAAGGAAACATTGATATCGACCCAGTACTGTGTTACCCTGACTTTCAAAAAGAATTTATTTTAGAAACTGATGCGTCATTTGACACTTTAGGTGCAGTTTGGCTCAAATAAATGACAAAGGTGAGGAACAAATGATTGCATATGGTTTGAAAACTATGTCAAATCATGAAATTTGTTATTGTATTATTAGGAAAGAGTTATTGACGATTTTTTATTTCACCCAACACTTTAAACATTATCTGTATGGTGCAAATTTTAAATTGCGAACCGACCACAAAGCAATATAATTTATGATGACCACGAAGAAACCAATAACGCCACAATTCCAAAACTGGATGAATTATTTAAGTAGCTTAGATATGGTTTAAGAGTACAAAAAAGGAATATTACATCAAAATACAGATTCTTTGTCGAGAACAGATTGCATGACATGTGCACAATGTCTTATTAAGCATGATGAAGCAAAATTAACCAAATCAAGGACAAGGATGCTTTCAATAGATGAAAATGAATTATATATCCTTTGGCAACAAAGTAACGAGGAAATTAAAGAAATATTAGAAAAGTTAAAGTGTTAGTAGTATAAATTTTAAGGAATGTAATGGTTGTGTAAGAACTTTGACAGACAACATTTGGATCCCAAAAAATTCTAGGAAAAACTGTATAACTTTCTTTGAGTCATACAGAGTACATTCTTTCATGTAAGACGAATATGATATGGATGGTTTTACAAAAGAAGTAGAATTAATGGTTCATAGTTGTCCTACCTGTCAGTTATCTAAAACATACACGGGAAGAACGAAGGAAGTATCACTTGACTTAGTATCTAAGCGCCCTTTAGATGATATTTATATAGATTTTTGTGGACCATTGCCTGTAGTTGGTGGTAAAAAATATATTTTGGGAATTATCGACAGATTTAGGTATATAAGTTTAACGGCCCTGAATAGTCAAGATCAAGCAACAGTAATTACAACAATCCAACATAAGTGCATATTTAGATTTGGAGCGCCCGCAAATATTCATATACAGCTGTGGACAAAAGTCTGTTGACTCTCACATTTTAGCACAATATATTTGATAAATTTATGACATTTACAGCAGAATAGTTATAACATTTAAATAATGTAACGGGTGT